>CM062813.1:807228109-807238109 GCA_031772625.1 Pinus tabuliformis | reverse complement strand
GCCCATGAAAAATCGTTCGGGCGGGTCGTTTGAGGGCGCCCATGTGAACTTGTTCGGGCGGGTCGTTCGGGTGGGTCGTTCGGGCGAGGGTCGTATCAAAAATGCTAAGTTGTGACCCGAGGTTGGCTTTGTGCACGTTCGTGCAGCTCGTTTGCCTGGCTCTCCCTTGTCGGTTCGTTTCGGTCGTTCGGGCGCCCATGCAAAATCGTTCGGGCGGGTCGTTTGAGGGCGCCCGTGTGAACTCGTTCGGGCGGGTCGTTTGAGGGCGCCCGTGTGAACTCGTTCGGGCGGGTCGTTTGAGGGCGCCCGTGTGAACTCGTTCGGGTGGGTCGTTTGAGGGCGCCCGTGTGAACTCGTTCGGGCGGGTCGTTCGGGTGGGTCGTTCGGGCGGGTCGTTTGAGGGCGCCCGGGTGAACTCGTTCGGGCGAGGGCCGTATCAAAAATGCTAAGTTGTGACCCGAGGTTGGCTTTGTGCACGTTCGTGCAGCTCGTTTGCCCGGCTCTCCCTTGTCGGTTCGTTTCTGTCATTCGGGCGCCCATGAAAATTCGTTCGGGCGGGTCGTTTGAGGGCGCCCGTGTGAACTCGTTCGGGTGGGTCGTTCGGGCGGGTCGTTCGGGCGGGTCGTTCGGGCGGGTCGTTTGAGGGCGCCCGTGTGAACTCGTTCGGGTGGGTCGTTCGGGCGGGTCGTTTGAGGGCGCCCGTGTGAACTCGTTCGGGCGGGTCGTTCGGGTGGGTCGTTCGGGCGGGTCGTTTGAGGGCGCCCGGGTGAACTCGTTCGGGCGGGTCGTTCGGGCAAGGGCCGTATCAAAAATGCTAAGTTGTGACCCGAGGTTGGCTTTGTGCACGTTCGTGTAGCTCGTTTGCCCGGCTCTCCCTTGTCGGTTCGTTTCGGTCGTTCGGGCGCCCATGAAAATTCGTTCGGGCGGGTCGTTTGAGGGCGCCCGTGTGAACTCGTTGGGGCAGGTCGTTCGGGTGGGTCGTTCGGGCGGGTCGTTTGAGGGCGCCCGTGTGAACTCGTTCGGGCGGGTCGTTCGAGTGGGTCGTTCGGGCGGGTCGTTTGAGGGCGCCCGTGTGAACTCGTTCGGGCGGGTCGTTCGGGTGGGTCGTTCGGGCGGGTCATTTGAGGGCGCCCGTGTGAACTCGTTCGGGCGGGTCATTCGGGTGGGTCGTTCAGGCGGGTCGTTCGGGGGCGCCCGTGTGAACTCGTTCGGGCGGGTCATTCGGGTGGGTCGTTCAGGCGGGTCGTTCGGGGGCGCCCGTGTGAACTCGTTCGGGCGGGTCGTTTGAGGGCGCCCGTGTGAACTCATTCGGGCGGGTCGTTTGGGTGGGTCGTTCGGGCGGGTCGTTCGGGTGGGTCGTTCGGGCGGGTTGTTCGGGCGAGGGCCGTATCAAAAATGCTAAGTTGTGACCTGAGGTTGGCTTTGTGCACGTTCGTGCAGCTCGTTTGCCCGGCTCTCCCTTGTCAGTTCGTTTCGGTCGTTCGGGCGCCCATGCAAAATCGTTCGGGCGGGTCGTTTGAGGGCGCCCGTGTGAACTCGTTCGGGCGGGTCGTTCAGGTGGGTCGTTCGGGCGGGTCATTCGAGTGGGTCGTTCGGGCGGGTCGTTCGGGCAATGGTCGTATCAAAAATGCTAAGTTGTGACCTGAGGTTGGCTTTGTGCACGTTCGTGCAGCTCGTTTGCCCGGCTCTCCCTTGTCGGTTCGTTTCGGTCGTTTGGGCGCCGATGCAAAATCGTTCGGGCGGGTCGTTTGAGGGCGCCCGTGTGAACTCGTTCGGGCGGGTCGTTCGGGTGGGTCGTTCAGGCGGGTCGTTTGAGGGCGCCCGTGTGAACTCGTTCGGGTGGGTCGTTCGGGCAGGTCGTTTGAGGGCGCCCGTGTGAACTCGTTCGGGTGGGTCGTTTGAGGGTGCCCGTGTGAACTCGTTCAGGCGGGTCGTTCGGGTGGGTCGTTTGAGGGCGCCCGGGTGAACTTGTTCGGGCGGGTCGTTCGGGCGAGGGCCGTATCAAAAATGCTAAGTTGTGACCCGAGGTTGGCTTTGTGCACGTTCGTGCAGCGCGTTTGCCCAGCTCTCCCTTGTCGGTTTGTTTCTGTCGTTCGGGCGGCCATGAAAATTCGTTCGGGCGGGTCGTTTGAGGGCGCCCGTGTGAACTCGTTTGGGCGGGTCGTTCGGGTGGGTCGTTCGGGCGGGTCGTTTGAGGGCGCCCGTGTCAACTCGTTCGAGTGGGTCGTTCGGGCGGGTCGTTTGAGGGCGCCCGTGTGAACTCGTTCGGGTGGGTCGTTTGAGGGCGCCCACGTGAACTCGTTCGGGCGGGTCGTTTGAGGGCGCCCGGGTGAACTCGTTCGGGCGGGTCGTTCGGGCAAGGGCTGTATCATAAATGCTAAGTTGTGACCCGAGGTTAGCTTTGTGCACATTCGTGCAGCTCGTTTGCCCGGCTCTCCCTTGTCGGTTTGTTTCGGTCGCTCGGGCGCCCATGAAAATTCGTTCGGCTGGGTCGTTTGAGGGCGCCCGTGTGAACTCGTTCGGGCGGGTCGTTTGGGTGGGTCGTTCGACGGCGCCCGTGTGAACTCGTTCGGGCGGGTCGTTCGGGTGGGTCGTTCGGGTGGGTCGTTCGGGAGGGTCGTTTGAGGGCGCCCATGTGAACTCGTTCCGGCGGGTCGTTCGGGTGGGTCGTTCGGGCAGGTCGTTTGAGGGCGCCCGTGTGAACTCGTTCGGGTGGGTCGTTCGGGCGGGTTGTTTGAGGGTGCCCTTGTGAACTCGTTCGGGCGAGGAACGTATCAAAAATGCTAAGTTGTGACCCGAGGTTAGCTTTGTGCACGTTCGTGCAGCTCGTTTGCCCGGCTCTCCCTTGTCGGTTCCTTTCGATCGTTCGGCGGCCCATGCAAAATCGTTCGGGCGGGTCGTTTAAGGGCGCCCGTGTGAACTCGTTCGGGCGGGTCGTTTAAGGGCGCCCGTGTGAACTCGTTCGGGCGGGTCGTTCGGGTGGGTCGTTCGGGTAGGTCGTTTGAGGGCGCCCGTGTGTACTTGTTCGGGTGGGTCGTTCGGGCGGGTCGTTTGAGGGCGCCCATGTGAACTCGTTCGGGCGGGTCGTTCGGGCGAGGGCCGTATCAAAAATGCTAAGTTGTGACCCGAGGTTGGCTTTGTGCACGTTCGTGCAGCTCGTTTGCCCGGCTCTCCCTTGTCGATTCATTTCGGTCGTTCGGGCGCCCATGAAAAATTGTTCAGGTGGGTCGTTTGAGGGCGCCCGTGTGAACTCGTTCGGGCGGGTCATTTGAGGGCGCCCGTGTGAACTCGTTCGGGCGGGTCGTTCGGGTGGGTCGTTCAGGCGGGTCATTTGAGGCGCCCGTGTGAACTCGTTCGGGTGGGTCGTTTGAGGGCGCCCGTGTGAGCTCGTTCGGGCGGGTCGTTCGGGTGGGTCGTTTGGGCGGGTCGTTTGAGGGCGCCCGTGTGAGCTCGTTCGGGCGGGTCGTTCGGGTGGGTCGTTCAGGCGGGTCGTTTGAGGGCGCCCGTGTGAGCTCGTTCGGGTGGGTCGTTCGGGCGAGGGCCATATCAAAAATGCTAAGTTGTGACCCGATGTTGGCTTTGTGAACATTCGTGCAGCTCGTTTGCTGGGCTCTCCCTTGTCGGTTCGTTTCGGTCGTTCGGGCGCCCATGAAAAATCGTTCGTGCGTGTCGTTTGAGGGCGCCCGTGTGAACTCATTCAGGCGGGTCGTTTGGGTGGGTCGTTCGGGCGGGTCATTTGAGGGCGCCCATGTGAACTCGTTCGGGCGGGTCGTTTGAGGGCGCTCGTGTGAACTCGTTCGGGCGAGGGCCGTATCAAAAATGCTAAGTTGTGACTCGAGGTTGGCTTTGTGCACGTTCGTGCAGCTCGGTTGCCCGGCTCTCCCTTGTTGGTTCGTTTCGGTCGTTCGGGCGGGTCGTTTGTGGTCGCCCGTTTGAACTTGTTCAGGGGGGGGGTCGTTTGAGGGCGCCCGTGTGAACTCGTTCGGCGGGTCGTTCGGGCGAGGGCCGTATCAAAAATGCTAAGTTGTGACCTGAGGTTGGCTTTGTGCACGTTCGTGCAGCTCGTTTGCCCGGCTCTCCCTTGTCGGTTCGTTTCGGTCGTTCGGGCGCCCATGCAAAATCGTTCGGGCGGGTCGTTTGAGGGCGCCCGTGTGAACTCGTTCGGGGGGGTCATTTAGGGGAGGGCGCGCCCGGGCGAACGAGCCTGTATCAAAAATGCTAAGTTGTGACCCAAGGTTGGCTTTGTGCACGTTCGTGCAACTCGTTTGCCCGGCTCTCCCTTGTCGCTTCGTTTCGGTCGTTCGGGCGCCCATGCAAAATCATTCGGGCGGGTCGTTTGAGGGCGCCCGTGTGAACTCGTTCGGGTGGGTTGTTCGGGCGAGGGTGCGCCCGGGCGAACGAGCCCGTATCAAAAATGCTAAGTTGTGACCCGAGGTTGGCTTTGTGCACGTTCGTGCAGCTCGTTTGAGGGGGCCCGCGTGAACTCGTTCGGGCGGGTCATTCGGGTGAGGGCGTGCCCGGGCGAACGAGCCCGTATCAAAAATGCTAAGTTGTGACCCGATGTTGGCTTTGTGCACGCTCGAGCAGCTCGTTTGCCCGGCTCTCCCTTGTCGCTTCGTTTGGGTCGTTCGGGCAGGTCGTTTGAGGGCGCCCACGTGAACTCGTTCGGGCGGGTCATTCGGGCGAGGGCGCGCGAACGAGCCCGTATCAAAAATGCTAAGTTGTGACCCGAGGTTGGCTTTGTGCACGCTCGAGCAGCTCGTTTGCTCGGCTCTCCCTTGTCGCTTGGTTTGGGTTGTTCGGGCAGGTCGTTTGAGGGCACCCGCGTGAACTCGTTCGGGCGAGGGCGCTCCCGGGCGAACGAGCCCGTATCAAAAATGCTAAGTTGTGACCCGAGGTTGGCTTTGTGCACGCTCGAGCAGCTCGTTTGCTCGGCTCTCCCTTGTCGCTTCGTTTCAGTCGTTCGGGCGGTCGTTTGAGGGCGCCCGCGTGAACTTGTTCGTGCGGGTCGTTCGGTCGAGGGCGCGCCCGTAACAAAAATGCTAAGTTGTGACCCGAGGTTGGCTTTTTGCACGTTCGTGCAGCTCGTTTGCCCGGCTCTCCCTTGTCGCTTCGTTTGGGTCATTCGGGCGGGTCGTTTGAGGGCGCCCGCGTGAACTCGTTTGGGCGAGGGTGCGCCCGGGCGAACGAGCCCGTATCAAAAATGCTAAGTTGTGACCCGAGGTTGTTTTTGTGCACGTTCGTGCAGCTCGTTTTCCCGGCTCTCCCTTGTCGCTTCGTTTGGGTCGTTAGTGTGGGTCGTTTGAGGGCGTCGACGTGAACTCGTTCGGGCGGGTCGTTCGGGCGAGGGCACGCCCGGGCGAACGAGCCCGAATCAAAAATGCTAAGTTGTGACCCGAGTTTGGCTTTGTGCACGTTCGTGCAGCTCATTTGCCCGGCTCTCCCTTGTCGCTTCGTTTGGGTCGTTTGGGCGAGTCGTTTGAGGGCGCCCGCGTGAACTCGTTCGGGCGGGTTGTTCGGGCGAGGGCGCGCCTGGGCGAACGAGCCCGTATCAAAAATTCTAAGTTGTGACCCGAGGTTGGCTTTGTGCATGTTCGTTTAGCTCGTTTGCCCGGCTCTCCCTTGTCGCTTCGTTTCGGTCGTTCGGGTGGGTCGTTTGAGGGCGCCCGTGTGAACTCGTTCGTGCGGGTCGTTCGGGCGAGGGCGCGCCCGTATCAAAAATGCTAAGTTGTGACCCGAGGTTGGCTTTGTGCACGTTCGTGTAGCTCGTTTGCCCGGCTCTCCGTTGTCGCTTCGTTTCGGTCGTTCGGGCGGGTCGTTTGAGGGCGCCCGTGTGAACTCGTTCGGGCTAGGGCGCGCCCGGGCGAACGAGCCCGTATCAAAAATGCTAAGTTGTGACCCGAGGTTGGCTTTTTTGCACGTTCGTGTAGCTCATTTGCCCGGCTCTCCCTTGTCGCTTCGTTTGGGTCGTTCGGGCGGGTCGTTTGAGGGTGCCCGTGTGAACTCGTTCGGGCGGGTCGTTCGGGCGAGGGCGCGCCCGGGCGAACGAGCCCGTATCAAAAATGCTAAGTTGTGACCCGAGGTTGGCTTTGTGCACGTTCGTTCAACTCGTTTGCCCGGCTCTCCCTTGTCGCTTCGTTTCGGTCGTTCGGGTGGGTCATTTGAGGGCGCCCGTGTGAACTCGTTCGTGCGGGTCGTTCGGGCGAGGGCGCGCCCGTATCAAAAATGCTAAGTTGTGACCCAAGGTTGGCTTTGTGCACGTTCGTGCAGCTCGTTTTCCCGGCTCTCCCTTGTCGCTTCGTTTCGGTCGTTCGGGCGGGTCATTTGAGGGCGCCCGTGTGAACTCGTTCGGGCGGGTCGTTCGGGCGAGGGCGCGCCTGGGCGAACGAGCCCGTATCAAAAATGCTAAGTTGTGACCCGAGGTTGGCTTTGTGCACGTTCGTGCAGCTCGTTTGCCCGGCTCTCCCTTGTCGCTTCGTTTCGGTCGTTCGGGCGAGGGCGCGCCCGGGCGAACGAGCCCGTATCAAAAATGCTAAGTTGTGACCCGAGGTTGGCTTTGTGCACGTTCGTGCAGCTCGTTTGCCCGGCTCTCCTTTGTGGCTTCGTTTCGGTCGTTCGGGCGCCCATGCAAAATCGTTTGGGCGGGTCGTTTGAGGGCGCCCGTGTGAACTCGTTTGGGCGGATCGTTCGGGCGAGGGTGTGCCCAGGTGAACGAGCCCGTATCAAAAATGCTAAGTTGTGACCCGAGGTTGGCTTTGTGCACGTTCGTGCAGCTCGTTTGCCCGGCTCTCCCTTGTGGCTTCGTTTCGGTCGTTCGGGCGCCCATGCAAATTCATTCGGGCGAGGGCGCGCATGGGCCAATGAGCCCGTATGAAAAATGCTAAGTTGTGACCCGAGGTTGGCTTTGTGCATGTTTTTGCTGCTCCTTTGCCTAGCTCTCCCTTACTGCTTCGTTTCCTTCACGCGGGGGCCCATTCAAATTCCAGATGATCCGAGGGACAAGTTTTTTTTCCGTGTGAAAGGTGGGTTGGTAATTGAGTTGTGTTTTCGCGTTTGCCTGAACGATGGCCTTGGGTCGTTTGTAGGGCAGTCGATTTTCATCTTCTCTCCATCCCCACTCGGTAGCGCATGAGCGGTAATGTTGGCCAGGCTCGGCCTGGGAGGCATATGTGAATAATTCCCGTTCCGCTCTCCAAGTTCTTGGAGCTGTATGGGCTGTTGTGGTGTGGCTCCCTGGCTCGTCTTGGTCCCCGCGTGCCCCTTTAGATGATACCAGCGATAGGTTTCATTTCCGTGTGAAAGGTGGGTTGGTAATTGAGTTGTGTTTTCGCGTTTGCCTGAACGATGGCCTTGGGTCGTTTGTAGGGCGGCCGATTTTCATCTTCTCTCCATCCCCACTCGGTAGCGCATGAGCGGTAATGTTGGCCAGGCTCGACCTGGGAGGCATATGTGAACAATTCCCCTTCCACTCTCCAAGTTCTTGGAGCTGTATGGGCTGTTGTTGTGTGGCTCCCTGGCTTGTCTTGGTCCCCGCGTGCCCCTTCAGATGATACCAGTGACAGGTTTCCTTTCCGTGTGAAAGGTGGGTTGGTAATTGAGTTGTGTTTTCGCGTTTGCCTGAACGATGGCCTTGGGTCGTTTGTAGGGCGGGCGATTTTCATCTTCTCTCCATCCCCACTCGGTAGCGCATGAGCGGTAATGTTGGCCAGGCTCGGCCTGGGAGGCATATGTGAACAATTCCCCTTCTGCTCTCCACGTTCTTGGAGCTGTATGGGCTGTTGTTGTGTGGCTCCTTGGCTCGTCTTGGTCCTCGCGTGCCCCTTCAGATGATACCAGCGTTAGGTTTCCTTTCCGTGTGAAAGGTGGGTTGGCAATTGAGTTGTGTTTTCGCGTTTGCCTGAACGATGACCTTGGGTCGTTTGTAGGGCGGGCGATTTTCATCTTTTCTCCATCCCCACTCGGTAGCACATGAGCGGTAATGTTGGCCAGGCTCGGCCTGGGAGGCATATGTGAAAAATTCCCCTTCCACTCTCCAAGTTCTTGGAGCTGTATGGACTGTTGTGGTGTGGCTCCCTAGCTCGTCTTGGTCCCCGCGTGCCCCTTTAGATGATACCAGCGACAGGTTTCCTTTCTGTGTGAAAGGTGGGTTGGCAATTGAGTTGTGTTTTCGCGTTTGCCTGAACGATGGCCTTGGGTCGTTTGTAGGGCGGGCGATTTTCATCTTCTCTCCATCCCCACTCGGTAGCGCATGAGCGGTAATGTTGGCCAGGCTCGGCCTAGGAGGCATATGTGAACAATTCCCCTTCCGCTCTCCAAGTTCTTGGAGCTGTATGGGCTGTTGTGGTGTGGCTCCCTGGCTCGTCCTGGTCCCCGCGTGCCCCTCCAGATGATACCAGCGACGGGTTTTATTTCCGTGTGAAAGGTGGGTTGGTGATCGAGTTGTATTTTCGGGTTTGCCTGAACGATGGCCTTGGGTCGTTTGTAGGGCGGCCGATTTTCATCTTCTATCCATCCCCACTCGGTAGCGCATGAGCGGTAATGTTGGCCAGGCTCGGCCTGGGAGGCATATGTGAACAATTCCCCTTCCGCTCTCCAAGTTCTTGGAGCTGTATGGGCTGTTGTGGTGTGGCTCCCTGGCTCGTCCTGGTCCCCGCGTGCCCCTCCAGATGATACCAGCGACGGGTTTTATTTCCGTGTGAAAGGTGGGTTGGTGATCGAGTTGTATTTTCGGGTTTGCCTGAATGATGGCCTTGGGTCGTTTGTAGGGCGGCTGATTTTCGTCTTCTATCCATCCCCACTCGGTAGCGCATGAGCGGTAATGTGGGCCATGCTCATCCGCGTCCCTCTTTCCCATCCCAATAATACGAATGTTGAAAGTTTTCTCGGCGCTCCTTTGAGCCTTCGTTGTTGCGGGTCCGAGATGGAAGCCCCAAAACTCCGTCGTTGCCTATGTCGCTATCGTGCCCGTCGGTTGTTGCGAATAGAGAATTTTGATTGGGCTGGGCAGCCATTTGTGGCTCCATTGAAATTGGCTCCTCGTTATATTGTTCACCTCCTCCCTATTTGGTGTGGAGGGTTTTGCTTTTCGTGTGAAAGGTGGGTTGGTAACTGAGTTGGTTTTTCGGGTTTGCCTCAAGAATGGCCTTGGGTCGTTTGTAGGGTGTCCGATTTTCATCTTCTCTCCATACCCACTCGGTAGCGCATGAGCGGTAATGTTGGCCATGCTTGTCCTTGGAGGCATATGTGAACAATTCCCCTTCTGCTCCAAGTTTTGGGAGTTGTATGGGTTGTTGTGGTGTGGCTCCTTGTGATGGCTAGCCTCTTCATTGTTCGGCTGTTTATGGTGCCGGTGTCTTGTGCTTGTACTCTTTCCGTGTTGGCATTGTTGGTTGAGATGCATACATTTAAGAGGGACGTGGAAGGGTTTTGGTTGTAAACCACCTACCCTCCCTCTTGCTTGCTTTTTCCATCGGGCGATGTGAGGCGCTGTTCTCCTTGTTGTAAAGTCAAGGGTTGGCATTCCTTTCAAAGTGCACATCGTTCGTGGTTGCGTTGGCTTTGAGGTTTTGATAGATGTGTTGGCCCATATGTTTGATCGAGGGGTCGGCTTTTCCCTTGCATCTTGCGTGCGTGGCAGGCTTTTGTGGTTGGAAATGTTAAGTCACAACGTTTATGGGCATTTGTTGTTTCAATTGTGTATGGGCTTGTGGTCCAATGGGGAGGAGGCTTGCTACTATAGTCATCGATGGTGGGGGCTATTTGGAAGAATGATTTCGAGGTGGAACGCTTCGACCTCCCTCCTTTGCGTGGAGGTGGCCATAGGGGAAAATTATTCATCGTCCGGTCGGTAAAGCTGTGGGAAATCCCCTAGGTTGCCTGTACGTAGGGTGCGTGGGGTGCGGGGCTGCCCGATCCCTCCTCCTGTTCGGATATGTGTCCTTGTATTGTCTAGCGACCCTCTTGATTTGCATTTGCTTCCTTCCTTTGCCTTCGCATCGTG
>CM062813.1:807193109-807223109 GCA_031772625.1 Pinus tabuliformis | reverse complement strand
AATTTTTGGGTTGTGATTTATTTGCTTGGTTGTTTGCTATGTTGTAGAGCCGGAAAGGGTGTTGTGATGAATGCATGTGGGAGGGTGTGAAGAGGTGGGACGCTTTTTTGATTGGGTGCCTTGTTTGATTTCTTTTTGGTTAGTGGACATCTTGCTCGGCGCGTTGTTGAGCTTTTCTCTCTTTTCTTGGGATCTTTGTTTCTCTGGTGTTGTTTTTTTCCCTTCTTCCTTTTGCCCCTAGCCTTACGGAGGAGAGGTGGGATTGTTGTGGATTGGTGTTCAGGAAGGACGAAAAGCAGTACGAGTTCCCAGGGTGGCCACCCTAGTCCTTCTCGATCGTCGTCCCCTGCAGTGCCCCCCTTTTTCCGAAGGCGTGGGGTTTGGGAAGCTTGTTCTCTGTTTGAGCCTCCCCTTGTGAGCCGGTAGCCACGTTTGATATCTCTTGCTTTCCTGTTGTTTTCTTCCCTTCTTGCTTTTGGCCCCTTAGCTTTACGGAGAAAAGGTGGGATTGTTGTGGATTGGTGTTCAGGAAGGACGAAAAGCAGTGCGAGTTCCGAGGGTGGCCACCCTAGTCCTTCTCGATCATCGTCCCCTGCAGTTCCCCCCTTTTTGCGAAGGCACGGGGGTGGGGAAGCTTGTTCCCTGTTTGAGCCTCCCCCTGTGAGCCGGTGGACGCGTTTGATATCTCTCTTTCTTTTATGTTGTTTTCTTCCCTTCTTTCGGCCCCTAGCTTTACGGAGAAAAGGTGGGATTGTTGTGGATTGGTGTTCGGGAAGGACGAAAAGCAGTGAGAGTTCCCAGGGTGGCCACCCTAGTCCTTCTCGATCGTCGTCCCTGCAGTTCCCCCCTTTTTGCGAAGGCACGGGGTTGGGGAAGCTTGTTCTCTGTTTGAAGCCTCCTCCCCTTGTGAGGCGGTAGCCACGGTTGATATATCCCTTTCTCTCTTGTTGTTCTCTTCCCTTCTTCCTCGTGGCCCCTGGCTTTACGTAGAAAAGGTGGGATTGTTGTGGATTGGTGTTCCGGAAGGACGAAACGCAGTGCGAGCTCCCGGGGTGGCCACCCTCGTCCTTCTCAATCGTCGTCCCCTTCAATTCCCCCCTTTTTCCGAAGGCACGGGGCTTGGGAGGCTTGTGCTTTGTTCGTGCTTTGTTTTCTACCCTACCCTGTTCTCTTCCTTTCGGTCCCTAGCTCTACGGAGAAAAGGGGGAATTGTTGTGGGCTGGTGTTGGGGAAGGGATAAAAGCAGTGCGAGCTCCCGGGGTGGCCACCCTAGTCCTTCTCGATCGCTGTCCCACGCATTTCCCCCTTTTTATGAGGGCATGGGGCTGGGGGGAGATTGTCCTCTGTTCGAGCCTCCCCCCGTGAGGGGGTTAGACACCTTTGTTTCTCTTTCTCTCATGCGTTTTTCCTCCTTTTTCCCCTTGGCCTTACATTTGTTGTGGGGGGGTTGCCCCTATTCAGTTTTGTGGCCGATTTTTCGGTAGTACGTGGAAACGACTCTCGGCAACGGATATCTCGGCTCTTGTTACGATGAAGAACGTAGCGAAATGCGATACTTAGTGTGAATTGCAGAATCCCGTGAATCATCGAGTTTTTGAACGCAATTTGCGCCCGAGGCCTCGGTCGAGGGCACGTCTGTCTGGGCATCGCATCCCATTCAAACGCGCTCCCTGCAATATGCTAGGGAGCAGCGGAGCTGGTCATCTGTGCCCCATGCGGTGCGGTCGGCTGAAATACCTCAAGCGATGTTTCGTGATGTGCATCGCCGAGCGGTGATCTTGTCCACTTGGATGGGCAGTCGGCGTTAGCTGATGTGGGCATTCTGTGGCATCGCTCGAACTTGATTTGCTCTCTCTTGTCCTCCCATGGGGTAGGGCGGATTTAGCTCCAACTTTGTGACCTCAGCTCAGGCGAGAACACCCACTGAGTTTAAGCATATAATTAAGTGGAGGAAAAGAAACTTACAAGGATTACCCTAGTAGCGGCAAGCGAACCGGGAAGAGCCCAGCATGAAAATCGGGCGGTGGAGCCGCCTAAATTGTAGTCTGTAGAAGCGTCATCAGTGGCGAACCTGGGCCAAGTCCCTTGGAAGGGGGCACCTGAGAGGGTGACAGCCCCGTCGGCCCGGGACCCTGCCGCATCACGAGGCGTTGTCGGCGAGTCGGGTTGTTTGGGAATGCAGCCCTAATTGGGTGGTAAATTCCGTCCAAGGCTAAATACGGGCGAGAGACCGATAGCGAACAAGTACCGTGAGGGAAAGATGAAAAGGACTTTGAAAAGAGAGTTAAAGAGTGCTTGAAATTGCCGAGAGGGAAGCGGATGGAGGCTGTCGATGCGTCTCGGTCGGATGTGGAACGGCTTAGGCTGGTCTGCCGCTCGACTTGAGGTGCAAACCAACACAGGCTGCTGCATCGTCACAAGGGTGGGTGGATTACTGCCTGTCGGTTTGCCACTGCGGTGGTCGAGGAATGAAGCGTGCACCCTTGTGGCGGGCCGTTTGCACCTATGCGCTCGTGGTGTTGGTTGGCGGGCTTTCCATTCGACCCATCTTGAAACACAGACCAAGGATTCTAACATGTGTGCGAGTCGGCGGGTTTGAAAACCTGCGAGGCACAAGGAAGCTGACGGGCGAGATCCCCTCTCTGGGGGGGTGCATCGTCAACCGACCTTGAGCTTATGCGAAGGGTTCGAGTGCGAGCACACCTGTTGGGACTCGAAAGATGGTGAACTATGCCTGAGCAGGGCGAAGCCAGAGGAAACTCTGGTGGAGGCTCATAGCGATACTGACGTGCAAATCGTTCATCTGACTTGGGTATAGGGGTGAAAGACTAATCGAACCATCTAGTAGCTGGTTTCCTCCGAAGTTTCCCTCAGGATAGCTGGAGCTCACGCGCGAGTTTTATCAGGTAAAGCAAATGATTAGAGGCATCGGGGGTGTAACGCCCTCGACCTATTCTCAAACTTTAAATAGGTAAGAGGGTGTGGTTGCTCCATTGAGCCGCACCGTGGAATCGAGAGCTCCAAGTGGGCCATTTTTGGTAAGCAGAACTGGCGATGCAGGATGAACCAAAAGTCGAGTTATGGTGCCGAATTGCGTGCTAACCTAAATCCCACAAAGGGTGTTGGTTGATTAAGACAGCAGGACGGTGGTCATGGAAGTCGAAATCCGCTAAGGAGTGTGTAACAACTCACCTGCCGAATCAACTAGCCCGGAAAATGGATGGTGCTGAAGCGCGCAACCTATACTCGACCATCAGAGCAATTGCCTGGCTCCGATGAGTAGGAGGACGTGGGGGTCATTGAGAAACCTCGGGCGTGAGCTTGGGTGGATCGGCCCCCGGTGCAGATCTTGGTGGTAGTAGCAAATATTCAAATGAGAACTTTGAAGACTGAAGTGGGGAAAGGTTCCATGTGAACAACACTTGGACATGGGTTAGTCGATCCTAAGAGATGGGGAAGCCTTGTATCAAGGGTGCACTCTGCACGAGCATCGAAAGGGAATCGGGTTAATATTCCCGAACTGGGACATGGCGGCGGGCGACAATGTTAGGAAATCCGGAGACGTCGTCGGGGGCCCCGGGAAGAGTTATCTTTTCTTTTTAACAGCTTGCCCACCCTGGAATCGGTTCACCCGGAGATAGGGTCCAGCAGCTAGAAGAGCACCGCACGTCTTGCGGTGTCCGGTGCGCCCTCGGCGGCCCTTGAAAATCTGGAGGACCGAGTACCGTTCATGCCCGATCGTACTCATAACCGCATCAGGTCTCCAAGGTGAACAACCTCTAGTCAATAGAACAATGTAGGTAAGGGAAGTCAGCAAAATGGATCCATAACTTCGGGAAAAGGATTGGCTCTGAGGGCTGGGCCTAGGGGTCTGCGCCCTCAACTCGTGGGCTGTCGGCATTCTGCCCGAGCTGCTCTCGCGGCGAGGGCGGGCAGTCGCGTGCCGATTGGGCTACGGGCGTAGAATGCCCCCTGCCGGGGCTTTTCCCTAGGCGTCGAATAGTCGACTCAGAACTGGTACGGACAAGGGGAATCCGACTGTTTAATTAAAACAAAGCATTGTGATGGTCCCTGCGGATGCTGACGCCCAAGATGTGGGGTTTCCATGCGGCGCCCAAGATGTGGGGTTTGCACCCGGCGCCCAAGATGTGGGTTTCCATGCGGTGCCCAAAACGTGGGTTTCCACGCGGCGCCCAAAACGTGGGGTTTCCGGGCGGCGCCCAAAATGTGGGGTTTCTATGTCTCGCCCAAAATGTGGGGTTTCCGGGTGGCGCCCAAAATTTGGGGTTTCAGGCGGCGCCCAAAATTTGGGGTTCCCACCCGGCGCCCAAAATTTGGGGCTTCCATGCGGCGCCCAAAATGTGGGGTTTCTAGGCAGCGCCCAAAATTTGAGGTTTCCAGGCGGCGCCCAAAATTTGGGGTTCCCACCCGGCGCCCAAAATTTGGGGCTTCCATGCGACGCCCAAGATGTGGGGTTTCCAGGCGGCACCCAAAATTTGGGGTTTCCGGCCGGCGCAAAATTTGTTGGGGTTTACAAGTCGCGCCGAAGCCTGGGGAAACTTGGGGTTTCTATGTCGCGCCCTGGCGCCAAAGCTGGGGGAAACTTGGGGTTTCCATGTCGCGCCCCGACCGAAACCGACGGCACCAAGCCTGGGAAACTCGGGGTTTCCGAGTCGCGCCACGACCGAAACCGATGGCGCCCAAGCCTGGAAAAACAGGGGGTTTCCAAGTCACGCCCGGCGCCCAGGCCTGGGGAAACTTGCGGTTTCCATGTCGCGCCACGACCGAAGCCGGCGGTGCCCAAGCCTGCGGGGACTCGGGGTTTTCCATGTCACGCCCAAGCCTGGGAAGCTTGGGGTTTCCATGTCGCGCCCTTGATGGAACCACGGGTTTCTGCATTTTACGACACGAGGGAAACGCGGGGAACTTGGGGTTTCCATGACGATGCAAACCAGCTCGCAAGTCTCGGGAACTTGGGGTGTTTCGAAACCGCTGCCCAAGTCTAGGGAACTCGCTGTTTCCATGTCGCGGCACACCCTGAATCGCCCGAGAGTCTGTGGAACTTCAGATTTCCATGTCGTGGGGCCACGAAGAGCCGCCAAAGTCCGGGGAACTTGGGGTGTCCATTTCGCGGCGCGATGAAAACTGCTACCCATGTCAGCGGACACGCTGGGTTTCCATTTCGCGTCACAACAAAAATTTCTATCCAAGTCTGGGAAATGCGGTGTAAGGACCTGCGGTTTGGTTTCTCCCCGTCGGTGCGAAGTGCGAACTCTACGACCGAAATGTGGGAAGGGACATAAGTATAATGCGCATTAGAGGTGGAGCGATGGTTGGTTTATAGCGTGGGAGCATTTGGCATAACCCACGGGCCGACTCACATGTTGGGGCGACTTGAATGAAGGATTGTTTGCCGACCAGCAATCGGATGGCAAGTTTGCGACGTGTAAGGGCGTTTTGGCATGCGGTGGTCGAGTCGGCCTGGGCAGCGACTCGCCCAACCGCTCGTATAAATATGGCAAGGCGTTGGAGCATTTGGCATTCATTCGAAGATGGACATTCGAACATGAGCATTTGGTGATCAAGAAAAAAGTGCGAAGTAGTGGAGCAGGTCGCAAAAGAGGCGCGGGCATATATGCACCCGCTCTTGGGAAAGCACACACGATATGCACAGGGTTCGGTTCTCGGGTGAGGGCGCGAGTAAGGAAGGCACCCGCCGTTCAGTGTGACACGGGGTGTCTCGGGTAGGTCGCCCGCCCGTCGTGGAAGAAGAAACGCGGAGGTGTCTCGCGTGACTCGGGTAAGTCGCCCGCCCGTCGTCCAACATGAAACGCTGGGTGACTCGGGTGAGGTCGCCCGCCCGTCGTGCAGCGGCAAACAAGGTTCGGTCGACGAGTACAGTTGGCAGCTCGTGTGAGGGCGCGCCCGCCAGCTCGGGCAAGGAACTCGGTTGGCACACGGAGGTGTTGCCTATTTGTAAAATTGGCTAAGTATGAAACTTGGTGTTTCCCAAGTATACTTGTAAAGCCCCGTAAACATTGTGGAGTTGAATAATATATTGTATTCGAGCAGACTCATTGTTCAGGGAGTTGCCCCTCCCTTTACACTGTGCAATTGTGTTCTTCATGTATAATTGCTGATGATAATTGCCTATGCGTATGGGTGTTCATTGGCATAAAGGAAACATAATAATACTTGGTTGCGAAAAACAAACTAAGTAGACTAATGGTTAGGCGTAGTCCATGAACATAAGTATTGGTGAAAAGAAAGTGTTCGGTGGTGCCGCACCTCGCCAAGTACGGCTGAAAGAGTACTGTAGGCCTGGGGGCGTGACACGCGGGGTTCCCATGTCGCTCGCGCTGTGTTGGGGATGGCGCACGCCCCTTGATACCTGCACGATGGGTGAGCCACCGACGGAAGGCGCGCGGGCGACCCTTGTTGCATGCTCAGATGAAAGAGGTGACCATGTGCGGACGAGTCAGGATGCGGGCAGGTGTGCGACGTGCGGCGACGGGTGCAATCGGCGAGGTGTTGGAGCCGACCCATGGGTGCGACGGTGCACATTAAGGGACGCGGCGGTTCGTTGGAATGGGGCCTATCGAGGTTATGTGGCAGGTCAGCCGGGCATGCATGTTGATGGAGCCGACCCTTGTTATCCTCGAGAGACACGGCCCTTGGGCGAAAGGATGCGTATAAGTAAGGAGGATGGCGTTCGACGAAGGGACATCGAACTCAGACTTCCACATCGCAGAACAAGTGTGAAGGAAGGAGTTGGGCGAAAACGGAAGGAAGAGAAGGACGCGGGTAAGAGGGCCGCACCAGTGGGCAGATTACAAAGGGTGGGTCGGGCTTGGTAGCGCGGACAGGCAGAGCAGGGCGGGTTACCGTCCGGGCAGGCAGGCCGCACTGCATGCAGGCCATGCGCCCTCACTATGGACCGCACCGACGGGGAGAGTTTGGGCGCCGCGGAAGGGAAATTCGGGCGGACAGGTTCGCAGTTCAGGTGTGGAGTTGTGTCGTGCAGGCCGCGGGCCAGTGCAGCACGACCACACGACACGACAGGTTGAAAGAATAATTGAAGAAGATAAATTCATGGTAAGTTATTTTCGCTGCATTGTTAAGAACACTTACTGGAAAATTGATTGAGTGTTGAAGTAGGCGCAGACCGTGTACTCAAGTATTGGTAAAAGGAAAAAGTACGGCGGTGCCGCACCCGCTTATGCGTGGTTGAAATACTACCACTAGGATAGGAGCGTGACATGGGGTCTCCCAGTCCCTCCTCGACAAAGGTCGCCAAATTGCGGGGTACCCGGGGATTCCATGTCCCGCCTTGTCGAAAGCATCCCAAGTGCGGGAAATTTGGGGTTTCCATGTCTCGTCGCGATGGAAATCGCCCCAGGTGCAGTAAACTTGGTGTACATCGAGCCTGCAACCTCACATCAAGAAAAAGGCTTGGTTGGTCAAGAGAATGAAGGTTTCTTCATTGGTAAAGGATCTCGCTAAGGATCAAAGGTTGGAGTCTCTTCTAGAGCTAGTCCACCATGGACTATCAAAAGTTGAAAGAAGGACAGAGTGCCGGGGAACGAAGCGCCGAAGAAACAAAGTGCAGAGAGGAGGAAGGAATCGACTAGTGATTGGGGGATATTATTGTCAAGGGTCTAGGGCTTCGTAATGACCAATAAGAAGCTTCAATGAGGGAAATTTACGAAAGGGTTTTCCTCTCTGAGAGAGAGAGAGAGAGCTTTTTCCCTGGTAGAGAGCCAACATCTTGTGTTCTTGTTCTTATGTTTTTGGCACCAGTTTGATGAAAGTAAACACACATGCATTAACAAGAAGAGAAGAAGATTAAGATAACGCGATAAATTGCAAAGGAGCTTCACAAATTGTTATAAGTCTAGAAGAATCCCGCTATACCCCATTGCCCCAGATTCTTCAACGCGGTATCGGAGCTAAGGTGACACATCAAGGAAAGGGAATCTCAAGAACATCCGCAAGGTTGAAGCGTCAAGCCAAGAAGTCTCAATCACATCAAGGACAAGGTCTACCATCTATCATTCCTCATGGAAGACTACAAAGCAAGAAGAAACGCCTTGTATAAAGGCACCTACAAGAAGAACAAATCAAAGAGGGACCTACATCAAGCTACACCATCTTGAAGAATGAAAGGCACTACGAGTCAAGTCATCAAGCAAGTCCATTTGAAGAAAGCAACTTGAACAACATCAAGATCTAAGGAAGGCAAGCCATCAAGTCTTCAAGAAGAAAGCAAGTTCACTACATCTCAAACTCTATCAAGTAAGTATATTGTCCCCTTCTGAGTATACCTCAGTGTCTTTTTGCAAGGAAAGTAACAAATTGGTTGGGGCCACTACATGTCCAAAGTCGAACGGTTTGGATGCCAAGAGTATGGACGCTACAAAATGGATTTTCCTAAACTTAAGAAGGACAACAACAACAAGAGAAAAAGGGAAGAAGCTCATGTAACTCAAGAAGTGAAAGAAGACAACAAGAAGCAAAAGAAGGAAGATCCTCCTAGGACTAAGTCAACCTCCTTGCTTAAAGTCTTCTTTCAAAGGGGGTAGAGGTCTCATTGGGGGTCCCATTTATGGGATTTAAGAGAGGATGATATACAGGCGAGAGCATATGAAGCAAGAAAGGCTACACCAATCGAGGAGAAGTATCAAATAAAGCCGCGATGATAAAAGCATAATCAAGGTGAGGTATGTATGCATCGAAGTTTAAGTCATGTCGCCATATATATTGATTGGGTCATGGGAAAAGTTCTAGAATCACGATCAAGAATAAAAGGATCTCTTTCGCCAACGACATGCTCGGAGGCATGTGCTACAGTGGAGTAAAGGTCAACATGAAGAAGTGCTCCCATAAGGAGTATAAGGTGGTTGACCAATCAATCCAATAAGAAGCAAATGAAGAACATCGCGGTCACAAAGAATAACTATTTGACAAGATTCCTCAACATCTCTCGAAAGAAGGCACGACAACTCTGACAAAGGAAGAAAAAGATAAAGGACCCTTGACACCTACGAAGGCCTTGGAGATAGTAAGGTGCAGATAACCGATTCAACTCTACAAATATGTCATGATGAAGAGAAATATCACGATGAAGACATGAAGGGCCACTAAATCAAAGTACGGGAACAAGCGAGTACAACTAAGCATCCATGTGATAAGTGTTATGAAGGATAGACAAGGTGACAAAGGAGTAGCTAGATGACAAAAAGGCCCTGATATATATCAAGAAGGCCACTTTCCACGAAGGGAGGAATGACATGACAAACCAGGGGGGAAAGTGATCGATGGCCGGTACCCTGCCAAGAAGAAGTTCAAGAGTAGGCAAGAGGAGCGATATTCTTTGAGGGATGGGAACCCAAGACAAGAATTGTCCTGGAAGGTCATACTCAGGGAACACCTGGTGGGTATGTACCTTTAGAGACAATGACCAAGGTGTTTATAAGCCATTGGCCTGGCCAACATTGTGCTCTGGTATTATGAGAGATAAAACTGTTAGTCAAGGCCTTGCTATGAACAATGTTGGCTAATATGATGCTATAACAGATGGGTTGCCAATCCAGTTTATCTTATGTGAATTATTCAAGATTGAAAATAGCCAAACACCTTGTAATGATTTACGAATACCAGCCTAGTTGAGAGGGGGTGTCGAAGAAAGTGTAACTGGGTTCGGTCTTCATAAATGTACTTTTGATATTTGTATTTATTCAAGAAATAATATATTATATATATATATATTATATTTGTCATTGAGTTTCTTGCTCATTGAAATAGGCCTAGCACATGTTAAAGTGTTATAAAGAGTCAAAAGAAAATGTTGAAGATATTAAGGGCATGTTACCCCAGGTATATTTATGTATTAGAGTCAAAGATATTCCTACCCTCGTGCCTTCGTTCGGGTCGTGCGCCCGTTCAAACCCCAAATTTCCTTCGGGTGGGCCGGGTCATCCCGTGCCATGCCGTGTGTGGGTGCGCGGGCACACGTGGGCGTGCCGAAAATGCCAAGTCATGACCGCCCATGTGCCTTCTTTGTTCGGGTCGTACACCCATGGAAACCCCAAATTTCGTTCGGGCGATTCGGGTCGGCTCACCCGGCGGGTCGGGTCGTGCCGTGCCGTGTGTGGGTGCCCCAACACACGTGGCCGTGCAAAAAATTCTGAGTCGTCACCACCGTGTGCCTTCTGCACATTCGTGCGGCCCGTTTGCCCGACGCTCCCTCGGGCCTTCGTTCGGGTCGTGCACCATGGAAACCCCAAATTTCATTCGGGGCGTGCACACATGGAAACCCAAATTCCGTTCGGGCGGGTCGTTTGAGGGCGCCCGTGTGTGAACTCGTTTGGGCGGGTCGTTCGGGTGGGTCGTTCGGGCGGGGTCGTTTGAGGGAGCCGTGTGAACTGTTCGGGCGGGTCGTTCGGGTGGGTCGTTCGGGCGGGTCGTTTGAGGGCGCCCGTGTGAACTCGTTCGGGCGGGTCGTTTGAGGGGGCCCGTGTGAACTCGTTCGGGCGGGTCGTTCGGGTGGGTCGTTCGGGTGGGTCGTTTGAGGGCGCCCGTGTGAACTCGTTTGGGCGGGTCGTTCGGGCGAGGGCCGTATCAAAAATGCTAAGTTGTGACCTAGGTTGGCTTTGTGCATGTTCGTGCAGCTCGTTTGCCGGCTCTCCCTTGTCGGTTCGTTTTTCGGTCGTTCGGGCGCCCATGAAAAATCGTTTCGGGGGGTCGTTTGAGGGCGCCCGGTGTGAACTCGTTCGGCGGGGGTCGTTCAGGTGGGTCGGTTCGGGCGAGGGCCGTATCAAAAATGCTAAGTTGTGACCCGAGGTTTGGCTTTGTGCACGTTCGTGCAGCTCGTTTGCCCGGCTCTCCCTTGTCGGTTCGTTTCGGTCGTTGGGTCCATGCAAAATCGTTTCGGGCGGGCGTTTGAGGGCGCCCGTGTGAACTCGTTCGGGCGGGTCGTTTGAGGGCGCCCGTGTGAACTCGTTCGGGCAGGTCGTTTGAGGGCGCCCGTGTGAACTCGTTCGGGCGGGTCGTTTGAGGGCGCCCGTGTGAACTCGTTCGGGTGGGTCATTTGAGGGCGCCCGTGTGAACTCGTTCAGGCGGTCGTTCGGGTGGGTCGTTTGAGGGCGCCCGGTGTGAACTCGTTCGGGCGAGGGCCGTATCAAAAATGCTAAGTTGTGACCGAGGTTGGCTTTGTGCACGTTCGTGCAGCTCGTTTGCCCGGCTCTCCCTTGTCGGTTCGTTTCTGTCGTTTGGGCGCCCATGAAAATTCGTTCGGGCAGGTCGTTTGAGGGCGCCCGTGTGAACTCGTTCGGGCGGGACGTTTCGGGGTGGGTCGTTCGGGGGGTCGTTGAGGGCGCCCGTGTGAACTCGTTCGGGCGGGTCGTTCGGGTGGGTCGTTTGGGCAGGTCGTTTGAGGGTGCCGTGTGACTCGTTCGGGCGGGTCGTTCGGGTGGGTCGATCGGGCGGGTCGTTTGAGGGCGCCCGGGTGAACTCGTTCGGGCGAGGGCCGTATCAAAATGCTAAGTTGTGACCCGAGGTTGGCTTTATGCACGTTCGTGCAGCTCGTTTGCCCGGCTCTCCCTTGTCGGTTCGTTCGGTCGTTCGGGCGCCGATGAAAATTCGTTCGGGCGGGTCGTTCGGATGGGTCGTTCGGGCGGGTCGTTTGAGGGTGCCCGTGTGAACTCGTTCGGGCGGGTCGTTCGAGTGGGTCGTTCGGGTGGGTCGTTTGAGGGCGCCCGTGTGAACTCGTTCGGGCGGGTCGTTCGGGTGGGTCGTTCGGGGGGTCGTTTGAGGGCGCCCGTGTGAACTCGTTCGGGCGGGTCGTTCGGGGGCACCGTGTGAACTCGTTCGGGCAGGTCGTTTGAGGGCGCCCGTGTGAACTCGTTCGGGGGGTCGTTCGGGGGGGTCGTTCGGGCGGGTCGTTCGGGTGGGTCGTTCGGGTGGGTCGTTCGGGCGAGGGCCGTATCAAAATGCTAAGTTGTGACCCGAGGTTGGCTTTGTGCACGTTCGTGCAGCTCATTTACCCGGCTCTCCTTGTCGGTTCGTTTCGGTCGTTCGGCCGCCACGCAAAATATTTCGGGCGGGTCGTTGAGGACGCCGTGTGAACTCGTTCGGGCGGGTCGTTTGAGGGGCGCCCGTGTGTACTCGTTCGGACGGGTCGTTCGAGTGGGTCGTTCGGGCGGGTCGTTTGAGGCGCCCGTGTGAACTCGTTCGGGTGGGTCGTTCGGGCGAGGGCCGTATCAAAAATGCTAAGTTGTGACCCGAGGTTGGCTTTGTGCACGTTCGTGCAACTCGTTTGCCGGCTCTCCCTTGTTTGTTCGTTTCGGTCGTTTGGGCGCCCATGCAAAATTTAGGGCGGGTCATTTGAGGGCGCCGTGTGAACTCGTTTGGGCGGGTAGTTCGGGTGGGTCATTCAGGCGGGGTCGTTTGAGGGCACCCGTGTGAACTCGTTTCGGCGGGTCGTTCGGGTGGGTCGTTCGGGCAGGTCATTTGAGGGCGCCCGTGTGAACTCGTTCGGGTGGGTCGTTTGAGGGCGCCCGTGTCAACTCGTTCGGGCGGGTCGTTGGGTGGGTCGTTTGAGGGCGCCCGGGTGAACTCGTTCGGGCGGGTCGTTCGGCGAGGGCCGTATCAAAAATGCTAAGTTGTGACCCGAGGTTGGCTTTGTGCACGTTCGTGCAGCTCGTTTGCCCGGCTCTCCCTTGTCGGTTCGTTTCTGTCGTTCGGCCACCCATGAAAATTCGTTCGGGCGGGTCGTTTTTGAGGGCGCCCGTGTGAACTCGTTCAGGCGGGGTCGTTCGGGTGGGTCGTTAGGGCGGGGTCGTTTGAGGCGCCCGTGTCAACTCGTTCGGGTGGGTCGTTCGGGCGGGTCATTTGAGAGCGCCCGTGTGAACTCGTTCGGGTGGGTCGTTTGAGGGCGCCCACGTGAACTCGTTCGGGCGGGTCGTTTGAGGGCGCCCGGGTGAACTCATTTGGGCGGGTTGTTCGGGCGAGGGTCGTATCAAAAATGCTAAGTTGTGACCAAGGTTAGTGTTACACAGTAATTTCTCACTGCCTTCCTGTCGGTCACCCTGCTGTGCCCAGATTCCACAATCCCAAAGTTCTTGCTCCCTGAACTGGTTAAAAACCCATTTTTCCAAAGTTTTGTTCATCAGGCGTCTGTCCTTTAAAATAACGCGATGACAGGCGCCTTGCAGTGTATGCTTGTGCGCTGCCAGCGCGGAAGAACATCACTTTTCCGTGATGGCCTACAGCGCGCCTTTCATGTGCTTCCGCGCTGACATGACCTGTCCCAGTTATTGATATGCGCCGACAGCGCGGCAGTTTCCTCATAATCCGCGCTGATCCAGTTTGGGCGAATTTGTTCAAACAACCAGCCTTCCAGATAACTCCTGGCTTGGTTGTTAGCTTTGTGAATGTCGACTCCTTCTATGGCATGATTGTTCGACCTTTGCAACTGTTTCCCTCAAAGATAAGCTCATCCTTCCACCCTTTTAGGAGGCTCTTTCTCCTACATATACTTCCACCATTACATGAGCAGTAGTTAGACATAGCTTGGATTGTATAGAGCTTATAGTGCTCAGATTGCTGCTACTATAGGTATTTGGGTGTGCTAGGTGTGGAAGTGATTGATTGCTTAGGGAGGTTGTTTTGTGTTGCTTGTGTGAGAGAGAGAGAGTTGTTGTTGGTCTTGGGAGAATCATCCTCAAAGGTGAATGCTTGAGATACATGCTGACTGGCCCGCCTGAGAAGGTTACTGACGTCAGACATTGGTTGTACTCTTCTCTATTCTGATTAATAATAGATGACATGCTATTATTGTTCCATTCCCATTTGTACTTGCAATGGTTTAAATGTGAATTACATCTTTTCTGACTGATGTATGGTTGCTTTTACTAGATTTCACGCTTGTGTTTGTTTCCTCTTCGCGTGTGCAGGTATCCATTCGCGGGGATCGCGGAGGATGTGACCAGCCAAAGCGAAGGAGCGAAGGCAACATCTCTTCGCCAAACAACAGCGCTGGAATCCAAGTAGTTGCTCTTTACCTCTTGTTTAATTGTAATTAGGAACATGCATAGCAGCATTGTTTGATTGTTGCTAGACCCTTGTTGGGCTAGTAGGGATCGCCTCTATCCGTAGAGGGGATTTACCTCTCCAACAGTTAGCTTTGTGCACGTTCGTGCAGCTCGTTTGCCCGGCTCTCTCTCCCTTGTCGGTTCTTTTTAGTCGCTCGGGGCGCCCATGAAAATTCGTTCGGGTGGGTCGTTTGAGGGCGTCCGTGTGAACTCATTCGGGCGGGTCGTTCGAGGGCGCCTGTGTGAACTCGTTCGGGCAGGTGGTTCGGGTGGGTCATTCGGGGCGGGTCGTTTGAGGGCGCCCGTGTGAACTCGTTCGAGCGGGTCGTTCGGGTGGGTCGTTCGGGCGGGGTCGTTTGAGGGCGCCGTGTGAACTCGTTCGCGCGGGTCGTTCGGGGCGAGGAACGTATCAAAAAAGCTAAGTTGTGACCCGAGGTTGGCTTTGTGCACGTTCGTGCAGCTCGTTTGCCCGGCTCTCCCTTGTCGGTTCTTTCGGTCGTTCGGCCGCCCATGCAAAATCGTTCAGGCGGGTCGTTTAAGGGCGCCCTGTGTGAAACTCGTTCGGGCGGGTCGTTGGGTGGGTCATGTCATTCGGGCGGGTCGTTTGAGGGCGCCCGTGTGTACTCGTTCGGGTGGGGTCGTTCGGGCAGGTCGTTTGAGGGCGCCCATGTGAACTCGTTCGGGGGGTCGTCCGGGCGAGGGCCGTATCAAAAATGCTAACTTGTGACCCGAGGTTGGCTTTGTGCACGTTCATGCAGCTCGTTTGCCCGGCTCTCCCTTGTCGGTTCGTTTCGGTCGTTCAGGCGCCCAATGAAAAATCGTTCGTGCGTGTCGTTTGAGGGCGCCCGTGTGAACTCGTTCGGGCGGGTCGTTCGGGTGGGTCGTTCGGGCGGGTCGTTTGAGGGCGCCCGTGTGAACTCGTTCGGGCGGGTCGTTTGAGGGCGCCCGTGTGAGCTCGTTCGGGCGAGGGCCGTATCAAAAATGCTAAGTTGTGACCCGAGGTTGGCTTTGTGCACATTCGTGCAGCTCGTTTGCCCGGCTCTCCCTTGTCGGTTCGTTTCGGTCGTTCGGGCGGGTCGTTTGAGGGCGCCCGTGTGAACTCGTTCGGGGGGGTCGTTCGGGCGGGTCGTTTGAGGGCGCCCGTGTGAACTCGTACAGCGGGTCGTTCGGGCGAGGGCCGTATAAAAAATGCTAAGCTGTGACCCGAGGTTGGCTTTGTGCACGTTCGTGCAGCTCGTTTGCCCGGGCTCTCCCTTGCCGGTTCGTTTCGGTCGTTCGGCGCACATGCAAAATCATTCGGCGGGTCGTTTTTGGGCGCCCGTGTGAACTCGTTCGGGGGGGTCGTTCAGGGAGGGCGCGCCCGGGCGAACGAGCCCGTATCAAAAATGCTAAGTTGTGACCGAGGTTGGCTTTGTGCACGTTCGTGCAGCTCGTTTGCCTGGCTCTCCCTTGTCGCTTCGTTTCGGTCGTTCGGGCGCCCATGCAAAATCGTTCGGGCGGGTCGTTTGAGGCGCCCGTGTGAACTCGTTCGGGCGAGGGCGCGCCCGGGCGAACAAGCTCGTATCAAAAATGCTAAGTTGTGACCCGAGGTTGGCTTTTTTCACGCTCGATGCAGCTCGTTTGCCCGACTCTCCCTTGTCGCTTGGTTTGGGTCGTTTGGGCAGGTCGTTTGAGGGGGCCCGCGTGAACTCATTCGGGCGGGTCGCTCGGGCGAGGGCGCGCCCGGGCGAATGAGCCCGTATCAAAAATGCTAAGTTGTGACCCGAGGTTGGCTTTGTGCACGCTCGAGCAGCTCGTTTGCCCGGCTCTCCCTTGTCGCTTGGTTTGGGTCGTTCGGGCAGGTCGTTTGAGGGCGCCCGCGTGAACTCGTTCGGGCGGGTCGTTCGAGCGAGGGCGCGCCCGAGCGAACGAGCCCGTATAAAAAATGCTAAGTTGTGACCCGAGGTTGGCTTTGTGCATGCTCGTGCAGCTCGTTTTCCCGGCTCTCCCTTGTCGCTTGGTTTGGGTCGTTCGGGGAGGTCGTTTGAGGGCGCCCGCGTGAACTCGTTCGGGCGGGTCGTTCGGGCGAGGGCGCTCCGGGCGAACGAGCCCGTATCAAAAATGCTAAGTTGTGACCCAAGGTTGGCTTTGTGCATGCTCAAGCAGCTCGTTTGCCCGACTCTCCCTTGTCGCTTCGTTTCGGTCGTTCGGGCGGTCGTTTGAGGGCGCCCGCGTGAACTTGTTCGTGCGGGTCGTTCTGTCGAGGGCGTGCCTGTAACAAAAATGCTAAGTTGTGACCCGAGGTTGGCTTTTTGCACGTTCGTGCAGCTTGTTTGCCCGGCTCTCCCTTGTCGCTTCGTTTGGGTCATTCGGGCGGGTCGTTTGAGGGCGCCCGCGTGAACTCGTTCGGGCGAGGGTGCGCCCGGGCGAACGAGCCCGTATCAAAAATGCTAAGTTGTGACCCGAGGTTGTTTTTGTGCACGTTCGTGCAGCTCGTTTTCCCGGCTCTCCCTTGTCGCTTCGTTTGGGTCGTTAGTGTGGGTCGTTTGAGGGCGCCGGGGTGAACTCGTTTGGGCACGTCGTTCGGGTGAGGGCGTGCCCAAGCGAACGAGCCCGAACAAAAAATGCTAAGTTGTGACCCGAGGTTGGCTTTGTGCACGTTCGTGCAGCTCGTTTGCCCGGCTCTCCCTTGTCGCTTCGTTTGGGTCGTTCGGGCGGGTCGTTTGAGGGCGCCCGCGTGAACTCGTTCGGGCGGGTCGTTCGGGCGAGGGCGCGCCTGGGCGAACGAGCCCGTATCAAAAATGCTAAGTTGTGACCCGAGGTTGGGTTTGTGCACGTTCGTTCAGCTCGTTTGCCCAGCTCTCCCTTGTCGCTTCGTTTCGGTCGTTCGGGTGGGTCGTTTGAGGGCGACCGTGTGAACTCGTTCGTGCGCGTCGTTCGGGCGAGGGCGCGCCTGTATAAAAAATGCTAAATTGTGACCCGAGGTTGGCTTTGTGCACGTTCGTGCAGCTCGTTTGCCCGGCTCTTCGTTGTCGCTTCGTTTCGGTCGTTCGGGCGGGTCGTTTGAGGGCGCCCGTGTGAACTCGTTTGGGCGGGTCGTTTGGGCTAGGGCGCGCCCGGGCGAACGAGCCCGTATCAAAAATGCTAAGTTGTGACCTGAGGTTGGCTTTTTGCACGTTCGTGCAGCTCGTTTGCCCGGCTCTCCCTTGTCGCTTCGTTTGGGTCGTTCGAGCGGGTCGTTTGAGGGCGCCCGCGTGAACTCGTTCGGGCGGGTCGTTCGGGCGAGGGCGCGCCCGAGCGAACGAGCCCGTATCAAAAATGCTAAGTTGTGACCCGAGGTTGGCTTTGTGCACGTTCGTTCAGCTTGTTTGCCTGGCTCTCCTTGACGCTTCGTTTCGGTCCTTCGGGTGGGTCGTTTGAGGGCGCCCGTGTGAACTCGTTCGTGTGCGTCGTTCGGGCGAGGGCGCGCCCGTATCAAAAATGCTAAGTTGTGACCCGAGGTTGGCTTTGTGCACGTTCGTGCAGCTCGTTTGCCCGACTCTTCGTTGTCGCTTCGTTTCGGTCATTTGGATGGGTCGTTTGAGGGCCCCGTGTGAACTCGTTCGGGCGGGTCGTTCGGGCTAGGGCGCGCCTGGGCAAACGAGCCCGTATCAAAATGCTAAGTTGTGACCCGAGGTTGGCTTTGTGCACGTTTGTGAAGCTCGTTTGCCCGGCTCTCCCTTGTCGCTTCCTTTCGATCGTTCGGGCGAGGGCGCGCCCGGGCGAACGAGCCCGTATCAAAAAATGCTAAGTTGTGACCCGAGGTTGGCTTTGTGCACGTTCGTGCAGCTCGTTTGCCCGACTCTCCCTTGTCGCTTCGTTTCGGTCGTTCGGGTGGGTCGTTTGAGGGCACCTGTGTGAACTCGTTCGGGCGAGGGCACGCCCGGGAAAACGAGCCCGTATCAAAAATGCTAAGTTGTGACCGAGGTTGGCTTTGTGCACGTTCGTGCAGCTCGTTTGCCCGGCTCTCCTTTGTGGCTTCATTTCGGTCGTTCGGGCGCCCATTGCAAATCATTTGGGCGGGTCGTTTGAGGGCGCCCGTGTGAACTCGTTCGGGCGGATCGTTCGGGCGAGGGTGTGCCCGGGTGAACGAGCCCGTATCAAAAATGCTAAGTTGTGACCCGAGGTTGGCTTTGTGCACGTTCGTGCAGCTCGTTTGCCCGGCTCTCCCTTGTGGCTTCGTTTCGGTCGTTCGGGCGCCCATGCAAATTCGTTCGGGCGAGGGCGCGCACGGGCCAACGAGCCCGTATGAAAAATGCTAAGTTGTGACCCGAGGTTGGCTTTGTGCATGTTCTTGCTGCTCCTTTGCCTAGCTCTCCCTTGCTGCTTCGTTTCTTTCACGCGGGGGCCCATTCAAATTCTAGATGATCCGAGGTACAAGTTTTTTTTCCGTGTGAAAGGTGGGTTGGTAATTGAGTTGTGTTTTTGCATTTGCCTGAACGATGGCCTTGGGTTGTTTGTAGGGCGGCCGATTTTCATCTTCTCTCCATCCCCACTCGGTAGCGCATGAGCGGTAATGTTGGCCATGCTCAGCCTGGGAGCATATGTGAACAATTCCCGTTCCACTCTCCAAGTTCTTGGAGCTGTATGGGCTATTGTGGTGTGGCTCCCTGGCTCGTCTTGGTCCCCGCGTGCCCCTTCAGATGATACCAGCGACAGGTTTCCTTTCGTGTGAAAGGTGGGTTGGTAATTGAGTTGTGTTTTCGCGTTTGCCTGAACGATGGCCTTGGGTCGTTTGTAGGGCGGTCGATTTTCATCTTCTCTCCATCCCCACTCGGTAGCGCATGAGCGTAATGTTGGCCAGGCTCGGCCTGGGAGACATATGTGAACAATTCCCCTTCCGCTCTCCAAGTTCTTGGAGCTGTATGGGCTGTTGTATGTGGCTCCCTGGCTCGTCTTGGTCCCCGCGTGCCCCTTCAGATGATACCAGTGACAGGTTTCCTTTCCGTGTGAAAGGTGGGTTGGTAATTGAGATGTGTTTTCGCGTTTGCCTGAACGATGGCCTTGGGTCGTTTGTAGGGTGGGCGATTTTCATCTTCTCTCCATCCCCACTCGGTAGCGCATGAGCGGTAATGTTGGCCAAGCTCGTCCTGGGAGGCATATGTGAACAATTCCCCTTCCGCTCTCCACTTCTTGGAGCTGTATGGGCTGTTGTGGTGTGGCTCCTTGGCTCGTCTTGGTCCCCGCGTGCCCCTTCAGATGATACCAGCGTTAGGTTTCCTTTCCGTGTGAAAGGTGGGTTGGCAATTGAGTTGTGTTTTCGCGTTTGCTTGAACGATGACCTTGGGTCGTTTGTAGGGCAGGCGATTTTCATCTTTTCTCCATCCCCACTCGGTAGCGCATGAGTGGTAATGTTGGCCAGGCTCGGCCTGGGAGGCATATGTGAACAATTCCCTTCCGCTCTCCAAGTTCTTAGAGCTGTATGGGCTGTTGTGGTGTGGCTCCCTGGCTCGTCTTGGTCCCCGCAAGCCCCTTCAGATGATACCAGCGACAGGTTTCCTTTCTATGTGAAAGGTGGGTTGGCAATTGAGTTGTGTTTTCGCGTTTGCGTGAACGATGGCCTTGGGTCGTTTGTAGGGCGGGCGATTTTCATCTTCTCTCCATCTCCACTCGGTAGCGCATGAGCGGTAATGTTGGCCAGGCTCGGCCTGGGAGGCATATGTGAACAATTCCCCTTCCGCTCTCCACATTCTTGGAGCTGTATGGGCTGTTGTGGTGTGGCTCCCTGGCTCATCCTGGTCCCCGCGTGCCCCTCCAAATGATACCAGCGACGACGGGTTTTATTTCCGTGTGAAAGGTGTGTTGGTGATCGAGTTGTATTTTCGGGTTTGCCTGAACGATGGCCTTGGGTCATTTGTAGGGCGGCCGATTTTCGTCTTCTATCCATCCCCACTCGGTAGCGCATGAGCGGTAATGTTGGCCAGGCTCGGCCTAGGAGGCATATGTGAACAATTCCCCCTCCGCTCTCCAAGTTCTTGGAGCTGTATGGGCTGTTGTGGTGTGGCTCCCTGGCTCGTCCTGGTCCCCGCGTGCCCCTCCAGATGATACCAGCGACGGGTTTTATTTCCGTGTGAAAGGTGGGTTGGTGATCGAGTTGTGTTTTCGGGTTTGCCTGAATGATGGCCTTGGGTCGTTTGTAGGGTGGCCGATTTTCGTCTTCTCTCCATCCCCACTCGGTAGCGCATGAGCAGTAATGTGGGCCATGCTCATCCGCGTCCCTCTTTCCCATCCCAACGATACGAATGTTGAAAGTTTTCTCGGCGCTCCTTTGAGCCTTCGTTGTTGCGGGTCCGAGATGGAAGCCCCAAAACTCCGTCGTTGCCTATGTCACTATCGTGCCCGTCGGTTGTTGCGAATAGAGAATTTTGATTGGGCTGGGCAGCCATTTGTGGCTCCATTGAAATTGGCTCCTCGTTATATTGTTCACCTCCTCCCTATTTGGTGTGGAGGGTTTTGCTTTTCGTGTGAAAGGTGGGTTGGTAACTGAGTTGGTTTTTCGGGTTTGCCTCAAGAATGGCCTTGGGTCATTTGTAGGGTGTCCGATTTTCATCTTCTCTCCATACCCACTCGGTAGCGCATGAGCGGTAATGTTGGCCATGCTTGTCCTTGGAGGCATATGTGAACAATTCCCCTTCTGCTCCAAGTTTTGGGAGTTGTATGGGTTGTTGTGGTGTGGCTCCTTGTGATGGCTAGCCTCTTCATTGTTCGGTTGTTTATGGTGCCGGTGTCTTGTGCTTGTACTCTTTCCGTGTTGGCATTGTCGGTTGAGATGCATACATTTAAGAGGGACGTGGAAGGGTTTTGGTTGTAAACCACCTACCCTCCCTCTTGCTTGCTTTTTCCATCGGGCGATGTGAGGTGCTGTTCTCCTTATTGTAAAGTCAAGGGTTGGAATTCCTTTCAAAGTGCACATCGTTCGTGGTTGCATTGGCTTTGAGGTTTTGATAGATGTGTTGGCCCATATGTTTGATCGAGGGGTCAACTTTTCCCTTGCATCTTGCGTGCGTGGCAGGATTTTGCGGTTGGAAATGTTAAGTCACAACGTTTATGGGCATTTGTTGTTTCAATTGTGTGTATGCGCTCCTCGTCCAATGGGGAGGAGGCTTGCTACTATAGTCATCGATGGTGGGGGCTATTTGGAAGAAGGATTTCGAGGTGGAACGCTTCGACCTCCCTCCTTTGCATGGAGGTGGCCATAGGGGAAAATTATTCATCGTCCGGTCGGTAAAGCTGTGGGAAATCCCCTAGGTTGCCTGTACGTAGGGTGCGTGGGGTGCGGGGCTGCCCGATCCCTCCTCCTGTTCGGATATGTGTCCTTGTATTGTCTAGCGACCCTCTTGATTTGCATTTGCTTCCTTCCTTTGCCTTCGCATCGTGGTTGCCGCAGCGGTCAAGTGATCGAGTTCCACCGCTCGCTGCGCAGGTGGGTGCCTAGGTGGCCTCGGTGCATGGCGTGGAGGGTCGAGGGGCATTTCTAAGAGAGAGGTTGTGGGCTCGGTTGGTCTTTTATTTGGAAGAAGGATTTCGAGGTGGAATGCTTCGACCTCCTTCCTTTGTGTGGAGGTGGCCGTAGGGGAAAATTATTCATCGTCGGGTCGGTAAAGCTGTGGGAAATCCCCTAGGTTGCCTGTACGTAGGGTGCGTGTGGTGCGGGGCTGCCCGATCCCTACTCCTGTTCGGATATGTGTCCTTGTATTGTCTAGCGACCCTCTTGATTTGCATTTGCTTCCTTCCTTTGCCTTCGCATCGTGGTTGCCGCAGTGGTCAAGTGATCGAGTTCCACCGCCTGCTGCGCGGGTGGGTGCCTAGGTGGCCTCGGTGCGTGGCGTGGAGGGTCGGGGAGCATTTCTAAGAGAGAGGTTGTGGGCTCGGTTGGCCTTTTATTTAGAAGAAGGATTTCGAGGTGGAACGCTTCGACCTCCCTCCTTTGCGTGGAGGTGGCCGTAGGGGAAAATTATTCATCGTCGGGTCGGTAAAGCTTTGGGAAATCCCCTAGGTTGCCTGTACGTAGGGTGCGTGGGGTACGGGGCTGCCCGATCCCTCCTCCTGTTCGGATATGTGTCCTTGTATTGTCTAGCGACCCTCTTGATTTGCATTTGCTTCCTTCCTTTGCCTTCGCATCGTGGTTGCCGCAGCGGTCAAGTGATCGAGTTCCACCGCCCGCTGCGCGGGTGGGTGCCTAGGTGGCCTCGGTGCATGGCATGGAGGGTCGGGGGCATTTCTAAGAGAGAGGTTGTGGGCTCGGTTGGTCTTTTATTTGGAAGAAGGATTTCGAGGTGGAACGCTTCGACCTCCCTCCTTTGCGTGGAGGTGGCCGTAGGGGAAAATTATTCATCGTCGGGTTGGTAAAGCTTTGGGAAATCCCCTGGGTTGCCTGTACATAGGGTGTTTGGGGTGCGGGGCTGCCCGATCCCTCCTCCTGTTCGGATATGTGTCCTTGTATTGTGTAGCAACCCTCTTGATTTGCATTTGCTTCCTTCCTTTGCCTTCGCATCGTGGTTGCCGCAGCGGTCAAGTGATCGAGTTCCACCGCCCGCTGCGCGGGTGGGTGCCTAGGTGGCCTCGGTGCGTGGCGTGGAGGGTCGGGGGGCATTTCTAAGAGAGAGGTTGTGGGCTCGGTTGGTCTTTTATTTGGAAGAAGGATTTCGAGGTGGAACGCTTCGACCTCCCTCCTTTGCGTGGAGGTGGCCGTAGGGGAAAATTATTCATCGTCCGGTCGGTAAAGCTGTGGGAAATCCCCTAGGTTGCCTGTACGTAGGGTGCGTGGGGTGCGGGGCTGCCCGATCCCTCCTCCTGTTTGGATATGTGTCCTTGTTGTGGCTCGACAGGTCTGCCCATTTGTTTGCCATGTCCTTGGCATGTTGCGTGTGCTTCCTTCTTGGGATGCAATAGGTGCAAGGCATAAAAGTTTTACATGATATTTTGACGTCTCTTTGACTTGATGGTGTTCAGGGTGGCTCTCGGTAAGAGAGCACCTGGAATGCCATTTGAAGTGGGAGGGTGCTACTTGGTTGATCCTGCCAGTAGTCATATGCTTGTCTCAAAGATTAAGCCATGCATGTCTAAGTATGAAGTAATTCAGACTGTGAAACTGCGGATGGCTCATTAAATCAGTTATAGTTTTTTTGATGGTACCATACTACTCGGATAACTATAGTAATTCTAGAGCTAATACGTGCACCAAGTCCCGACTCGTTCGGGTGCGCCTGTGTGAACTCGTTCGGGTGGGTCGTTTGAAGGCGCCCGTGTGAACTCGTTCGGGCGGGTCGTTCGGGTGGGTCGTTTGAGGGCGCCCGGGTGAACTCGTTTGGGCGGGTCGTTCGGGCAAGGGCCGTATCAAAAATGCTAAGTTGTGACCCGAGGTTGGCTTTGTGCACATTCGTGCAGCTCGTTTGCCCGGCTCTCCCTTGTCGGTTCGTTTCTGTCGTTCGGGCGCCCATGAAAATTCGTTCGGGCGGGTCATTTGAGGGCGCTCGTGTGAACTCGTTCGGGCGGGTCGTTCGGGTGGGTCGTTTGGGCAGGTCATTTGAGGGCGCCCGTGTCAACTCGTTCGGGAGGGTCGTTCGGGCGGGTCGTTTGAGGGCGCCCGTGTGAACTCGTTCGGGTGGGTCGTTTGAGGGCGCCTGCGTGAACTCGTTCGGGCGGGTCGTTTGAGGGCGCCCGGGTGAACTCGTTCGGGCGAGGGCTGTATCAAAAATGCTAAGTTGTGACCCGAGGTTAGCTTTGTGCACGTTCGTGCAGCTCGTTTGCCCGACTCTCCCTTGTCGGTTCGTTTCGGTTGCTCGGGAGCCCATGAAAATTCGTTCGGGCGGGTCGTTTGGGGGCGCCTGTGTCAACTCGTTCGGGCGGGTCGTTCGGGTGGGTCGTTCGAGGGCGCCGTGTGAACTCGTTCGGGCGGGTGGTTCGGGTGAGTCGTTCGAGCGGGTCGTTTGAGGGCGCCCATGTGAACTCGTTCGGGTGGGTCGTTCGGGCTGGTCGTTTGAGGGCGCCCGTGTGAACTCGTTCGGGTGAGGAACGTATCAAAAATGCTAAGTTGTGACCCGAGGTTGGCTTTGTGCACATTCGTGCAGCTCGTTTGCCCGGCTCTCCCTTGTCGGTTCCTTTCGGTCGTTCGGCCACCCATGCAAAATCGTTCGGGCGGGTTGTTTAAGGGCGCCCGTGTGAACTCGTTCAGGCGGGTCGTTCGGGTGGGTCATTCGGGCGGGTCATTTGAGGGCGCCCGTGTGTACTCCTTCGGGTGGGTCCTTCGGGCGGGTCATTTGAGGGCGCCCATGTGAACTCGCTCGGGCAGGTCGTTCGAGCGAGGGCCGTATCAAAAATGCTAAGTTGTGACCCGAGGTTGGCTTTGTGCACATTCGTGCAGCTCGTTTGCCCGGCTCTCCCTTGTCGGTTCGTTTCGGTCGTTCGGGCGCCCATGAAAAATCATTCGGGCGGGTTGTTTGAGGGCGCCCGTGTGAACTCGTTCGGGCGGGTCGTTTGAGGGTGCCCGTGTGAACTCGTTCAGGCGGGTCGTTCGGGTGGGTCATTCGGGCGGGTCATTTGAGGCGCCCGTGTGAACTCGTTTGGGCGGGTCGTTTGAGGGCGCCCGTGTGAACTCGTTCGGGCAGGTCGTTTGAGGGCGCCCGTGTGAGCTCGTTCGAGCAGGTCGTTCGGGCGAGGGCCGTATCAAAAATGCTAAGTTGTGACCCGAGGTTGGCTTTGTGAACGTTCGTGCAGCTCGTTTACCCGGCTCTCCTTGTCGGTTCGTTTCGGTCGTTCGGGCGCCCATGAAAAATTGTTCGTGCGTGTCGTTTGAGGGCGCCCGTGTGAACTCGTTCGGGCGGGTCGTTCGGGTGGGTCGTTCGGGCGGGTCGTTTGAGGGCGCCCTTGTGAACTCGTTCGGGCGGGTCGTTTGAGGGCACCCGTGTGAGCTCGTTCGGGCGAGGGTCGTATCAAAAATGCTAAGTTGTGACCCGAGGTTGGCTTTGTGCACGTTCATGCAGCTCGTTTTCCCGGCTCTCCCTTGTCGGTTCGTTTCGATCGTTCGGGCGCCCATGCAAAATCGTTTGGGCGGGTCATTTGAGGGCGCCCGTGTGAACTCGTTCGGGGGGGTCGTTCAGGGGAGGGCGCGCCCGGTCGAACGAGGCCGTATCAAAAATGCTAAGTTGTGACCCGAGGTTGGCTTTGTGCACGTTTGTGCAGCTCATTTGCCCAGCTCTCCCTTGTCGCTTCGTTTCGGTCGTTCGGGCGCCCATGCAAAATCGTTCGGGCAGGTCGTTTGAGGGCGCCCGTGTGAACTCGTTCGGGCGGGTTGTTCGGGCGAGGGTGCGCCCAGGCGAACGAGCCCGTATCAAAAATACTAAGTTGTGACCCGAGGTTGGCTTTGTTCACACTCGAGCAGCTCGTTTGCCCGGCTCTCCCTTGTCGCTTCGTTTCGGTCATTCGGGCAGGTCGTTTGAGGGCGCCCGTGTGAACTCGTTCGGGCGGGTCGTTCGGGCGAGGGCGCACCCGGGCGAACGAGCCCGTATCAAAAATGCTAAGTTGTGACCCGAGGTTGGCTTTGTGCACGTTCGTGCAGCTCGTTTGCCCAGCTCTCCCTTGTCGCTTCGTTTGGGTCGTTCGGGTAGGTCGTTTGAGGGCACCCGCGTGAACTTGTTCGGGCGGGTCGTTCGGGCAAGGGCGCTTCCGGGCGAACGAGCCTGTATCAAAAATGCTAAGTTGTGACCCGAGGTTGGCTTTGTGCACGCTCGAGCAGCTTGTTTGCCCGGCTCTCCCTTGTCGCTTGGTTTGGGTCGTTCGGGCAGGTCGTTTGAGGGCGCCCGCATGAACTCGTTCAGGCGGGTCGTTCGGGCGAGGGAGGTCCCATGGGAACGCGCCCATATCAAAAATGCTAAGTTGTGACCTGAGGTTGGCTTTGTGCACACTCGAGCAGCTCGTTTGCCCGGCTCTCCCTTGTCGCTTCGTTTCGGTCGTTCGGGCAGTCGTTTGAGGGCGCCCGCGTGAACTTGTTCGTGCGGGTCGTTCGGTCGAGGGCGCGCCCATAACAAAAATGCTAAGTTGTGACCCGAGGTTGGCTTTTTGCATGTTCGTGCAGCTCGTTTGCCCGGCTCTCCCTTGTCGCTTCGTTTGGGTCGTTCGAGCGGGTCGTTTGAGGGCGCCCGCGTGAACTTGTTCGGGCGAGGGTGCGCCCGGGCGAACGAGCCTGTATCAAAAATGCTAAGTTGTGACCTGAGGTTGTTTTTGTGCACGTTCGTGCAGCTCGTTTTCCCGGCTCTCCCTTGTCGCTTTGTTTGGGTCGTTAGTGTGGGTCGTTTGAGGCCGCCGGCGTGAACTCGTTCGGGCGACAGCGCGCCCGGGCGAACAAGCCCGAATCAAAAATGCTAAGTTGTGACCCGATTTTTGCTTTGTGCACGTTCGTGCAGCTCGTTTGCCTGACTCTCCGTTGTCGCTTTGTTTGGGTCGTTCGGGCGGGTCGTTTGAGGGCGCCCGCGTGAACTCGTTCGGGGGGGTCGTTTGGGCGAGGGCGCTTGGGGGAACGAGCCCGTATCAAAAATGCTAAGTTGTGACCCGAGGTTGGCTTTGTGCACGTTCGTTCAGCTCGTTTGCCCGGCTCTCCCTTGTCGCTTCGTTTCGGTCGTTCGGGTGGGTCGTTTGAGGGCGCCCGTGTGAACTCATTCGTGCGGGTCGTTCGGGCGAGGGCGTGCCCGTATCAAAAATGCTAAGTTGTGACCCGAGGTTGGCTTTGTGCATGTTCGTGCAGCTCGTTTGCCCGGCTCTCCCTTGTCGCTTCGTTTCGGTCGTTCAGGCAGGTCGTTTGAGGGCGCCCGTGTGAACTCGTTCGGGCGGGTCGTTCGGGCGAGGGCACGCCCGGGCAAACGAGCCCGTAACAAAAATGCTAAGTTGTGACCCGAGGTTGGCTTTTTGCACGTTCGTGCAGCTCGTTTGCTCGGCTCTCCCTTGTCGCTTCGTTTGGGTCGTTCGGGCGGGTCGTTTGAGGGCGCCCGCGTGAACTCGTTCGGGCGGGTCGTTTGGGCGAGGGCACGCCCGGGCGAACGAGCCCGTATCAAAAATGCTAAGTTGTGACCCGAGGTTGGCTTTGTGCACGTTCGTGTAGCTCGTTTTCCCGTCTCTCCCTTGTCGCTTCGTTTCGGTCGTTCGGGTGGGTCGTTTGAGGGTGCCCGTGTGAACTCGTTCGTGCGGGTCGTTCGGGTGAGGGCGTGCCCGTATCAAAAATGCTAAGTTGTGACCCGAGGTTGGCTTTGTGCACGTTCGTGCAGCTCGTTTGCCCGGCTCTCCGTTGTCACTTTGTTTCGGTCGTTCGGGCGGGTCGTTTGAGGGCGCCCGTGTGAACTCGTTCGGGCGGGTCGTTCGGGCTAGGGCGCGCCCGGGCAAACGAGCCTGTATCAAAAATGCTAAGTTGTGACCCGAGGTTGGCTTTGTGCACGTTCTTGTAGCTCGTTTGCCCGGCTCTCCCTTGTCGCTTCATTTCGGTCGTTCAGGCGAGGGCGCGCCCGGGCGAACGAGCCCGTATCAAAAATGCTAAGTTGTGACCCGAGGTTGGCTTTGTGCATGTTCGTGCAGCTCGTTTTCCCGACTCTCCCTTGTGGCTTCGTTTCGGTCGTTCGGGCGCCCATGCAAATTCGTTTGGGCGAGGGTGCGCACGGGCCAACGAGCCCGTATGAAAAATGCTAAGTTGTGACCCGAGGTTGGCTTTGTGCATGTTCTTGCTGCTCCTTTGCCTAGCTCTCCCTTGCTGCTTCGTTTCTTTCACGCGGGGGCCCATTCAAATTCCAGATGATCCGAGGGACAAGTTTTCTTTCCATGTGAAAGGTGGGTTGGTAATTGAGTTGTGTTTTTGCGTTTGCCTGAACGATGGCCTTGGGTCGTTTGTAGGGCGGCCGATTTTCATCTTCTCTCCATCCCCACTCGGTAGCGCATGAGTGGTAATGTTGGCCAGGCTCGGCCTGGGAGGCATATGTGAAAAATTCCCGTTCCGCTCTCCAAGTTCTTGGAGCTGTATGGGCTGTTGTGGTGTGGCTCCCTGGCTTGTCTTGGTCCCCGCGTGCCCCTTCAGATGATACCAGCGACAGGTTTCCTTTCCGTGTGAAAGGTGGGTTGGTAATTGAGTTGTGTTTTCGCGTTTGCCTGAACGATGGCCTTGGGTCATTTGTAGGGCGGCGATTTTCATCTTCTCTCCATCCCCACTCGGTAGCGCATGAGCGGTAATGTTGGCCAGGCTTGGCCTGGGTGGCATATGTGAACAGTTCCCCTTCCGCTCTCTAAGTTCTTGGAGCTGTATGGGTTGTTGTTGTGTGGCTCCCTGGCTCGTCTTGGTCCCCGCGTGCCCCTTCAGATGATACCAGCGACAGGTTTCCTTTCCGTGTGAAAGGTGGGTTGGTAATTGAGTTGTGTTTTCGCGTTTGCCTGAACGATGGCCTTGGGTCGTTTGTAGGGCGGGCGATTTTCATCTTCTCTCCATCCCCACTCGGTAGCGCATGAGCGGTAATGTTGGCCAGGCTCAGCCTGGGAGGCATATGTGAACAATTCCCCTTCCGCTCTCCAAGTTCTTGGAGCTGTATGGGCTGTTGTTGTGTGGCTCCTTGGCTCGTCTTGGTCCCCGCGTGCCCCTTCAGATGATACCAGCATTAGGTTTCCTTTCCGTGTGAAAGGTGGGTTGGTAATTGAGTTGTGTTTTCGCGTTTGCCTGAACGATGGCCTTGGGTCGTTTGTAGGGCGGGCGATTTTCATCTTTTCTCCATCCCCACTCGGTAGCGCATGAGCGGTAATGTTGGCCAGGCTCAGCCTGGGAGGCATATGTGAACAATTCCCCTTCCGCTCTCCAAGTTCTTGGAGCTGTATGGGCTGTTGTGGTGTGGCTCCCTGGCTCGTCTTGGTCCCCGCGTGCCCCTTCAGATGATACCAGCGACAGGTTTCCTTTCTGTGTGAAAGGTGGGTTGGTAATTGAGTTGTGTTTTCGCGTTTGCCTGAACGATGGCCTTGGGTCGTTTGTAGGGCGGCCGATTTTCATCTTCTCTCCATCCCCACTCGGTAGCGCATGAGCGGTAATGTTGGCCAGGCTCGGCCTGGGAGGCATATGTGAACAATTCCCCTTCCGCTCTCCAAGTTCTTGGAGCTGTATGGGCTGTTGTGGTGTGGCTCCCTGGCTCGTCCTGGTCCCCGCGTGCCCCTCCAGATGATACCAGCGACGGGTTTTATTTCCGTGTGAAAGGTGGGTTGGTGATTGAGTTGTATTTTTGGGTTTGCCTAAACGATGGCCTTGGGTCGTTTGTAGGGCGGCCGATTTTCGTCTTCTATCCATCCCCACTCGGTAGCGCATGAGCGGTAATGTTGGCCAGGCTCAGCCTGGGAGGCATATGTGAACAATTCCCCTTCCGCTCTCCAAGTTCTTGGAGCTGTATGGGCTGTTGTGGTGTGGCTCCCTGGCTCGTCCTAGTCCCCGCGTGCCCCTCCAGATGATACCAGCGACAGGTTTTATTTCCGTGTGAAAGGTGGGTTGGTGATCGAGTTGTGTTTTCGGGTTTGCCTGAACGATGGCCTTGGGTCATTTGTAGGGCGGCCAATTTTCATCTTCTATCCATCCCCGCTCGGTAGCACATGAGCGGTAATGTGGGCCATGCTCATCCGCGTCCCTCTTTCCCATCCCAACGATATGAATGTTGAAAGTTTTCTCGGCGCTCCTTTGAGCCTTCGTTGTTGCGGGTCCGAGATGGAAGCCCCAAAACTCCGTCGTTGCCTATGTCGCTATCATGCCCGTCGGTTGTTGCGAATAGAGAATTTTGATTGGGCTGGGCAGCCATTTGTGGCTCCATTGAAATTGGCTCCTCGTTATATTGTTCACCTCCTCCCTATTTGGTGTGGAGGGTTTTGCTTTTCGTGTGAAAGGTGGGTT
>CM062813.1:807185609-807188109 GCA_031772625.1 Pinus tabuliformis | reverse complement strand
TGAGGTGCTTGGTAAAAACGATGGATAAATTTGGACTCATTCGTAGCGGCGGTGCTCGGTCTTTTGTTCGTTGGAAGGCATGGGCCAAGGGTGCGGGCTTCCATAGTTGGTTCTCTCGAAAGGGCGGTGGCGGTTGATGTGTTGCTTGGGTGAGCTTTTTCGCTGGTGGTTGGGTCGAGGGAGTGGTTGCGCGCGCGCCTGGTAGCTCAAACCTTCCGTGAGGCGAGATTGTCGGGGTGCGGTCAAGTATGGGATGGATGAAGAGCGGATCAACCCGTTGGGCTGGCCACCCTAGTCCCTCCCGACCGTTCCTCGACATGATGCCCTCGCGGAAGGGTTGTGTGTCCAGGTAATGAAAAACCCATCCCTCGGTCTGAGCTCCATCGAGATCGCAATTTTCCCCACCGACGGGCATGAGGGTGGCAATCTTATCTCGTGCCTTTGCCGTCGAGGGAATTCCTCGTCCTCTCGTGAGCTCCCCTTGCGAGGTAGCGCCCTCCGGATGTGGACTCGCGTCATTTCTTCGTTTCGTGCGCTTTGCGAACGTCCCTCTCTCTAGTGGCCTTGCACCGTCGATGTACTTGTGGCTCGCGGCTTTCTCCAGCGTTGAGTGTCGGCCCGTGACAACTCCTCTTTGGAGTTTGATTCTTTGACCCCCGTTGACTCTCTCGCTGGAAAGGTTGTCGGGTGTTTTGTACACGGAGGGGTGCAACAGCGGGGTGGGTTTGTGTTATGGGCAGCAGTCTGTTTGTCGTTTGAAGCCTTGTGTCGTTGGGTTGGGGGGCTGTTTGCCTCTCAGTGACGTGCTCCAGACACTGGTCTCATCGTGGCCCTCGTCTTTTCTATTGGTCAATTTTTGGGTTGTGATTTATTTGCTTGGTTGTTTGCTATGTTGTAGGGCTGGAAAGGGTGTTGTGATGAATGCATGTGGGAGGGTGTGAAGAGGTGGGACGCTTTTTTGATTGGGTGCCTTGTTTGATTTCTTTTTGGTTAGCGGACATCTTGCTCGGCGTGCTGTTGAGCTTCTCTCTTTTCTTGGGATCTTCGTTTCTTTGGTGTTGTTTTCTTCCCTTCTTCCTTTTGCCCCTAGCCTTACGGAGGAGAGGTGGGATTGTTGTGGATTGGTGTTCGGGAAGGACGAAAAGCAGTACGAGTTCCCAGGGTGGCCACCCTAGTCCTTCTCGATCGCCGTCCCCTGCAGTTCCCCCCTTTTTCCGAAGGCGCGGGGTTTGGGAAGCTTGTTCTCTGTTTGAGCCTCCCCTTGTGAGCCGGTAGCCACGTTTGATATCTCTTGCTTTCCTGTTGTTTTCTTCCCTTCTTGCTTTTGGCCCCTTAGCTTTACGGAGAAAAGGTGGGATTGTTGTGGATTGGTGTTCAGGAAGGACGAAAAGCAGTGCGAGTTCTGAGGGTGGCCACCCTAGTCCTTCTCGATCGCCGTCCCCTGCAGTTCCCCCCCTTTTTGCGAAGGCACGGGGGTGGGGAAGCTTGTTCCCTGTTTGAGCCTCCCCCTGTGAGCCGGTGGACGCGTTTGATATCTCTCTTTCTTTCGTGTTGTTTTCTTCCCTTCTTTCGGCCCCTAGCTTTACGGAGAAAAGGTGGGATTGTTGTGGATTGGTGTTCGGGAAGGACGAAAAGCAGTGAGAGTTCCCAGGGTGGCCACCCTAGTCCTTCTCGATCGTCGTCCCCTGCAGTTCCCCCCTTTTTTTGAAGGCACGGGGTTGGGGAAGCTTGTTCTCTGTTTGAAGCCTCCTCCCCTTGTGAGCCGGTAGCCACGGTTGATATATTCCTTTCTCTCTTGTTGTTCTCTTCCCTTCTTCCTCGTGGCCCCTAGCTTTACGGAGAAAAGGTGGGATTGTTGTGGATTGGTGTTCCGGAAGGACGAAACGCAGCGCGAGCTCCCGGGGTGGCCACCCTCGTCCTTCTCGATCGTCGTCCCCTTCAATTCCCCCCTTTTGCCGAAGGCACGGGGCTTGGGAGGCTTGTGCTTTGTTTGTGCTTTTTTTCTACCCTACCTGTTCTCTTCCTTTCGGTCCCTAGCTCTACGGAGAAAAGGGGGAATTGTTGTGGGCTGGTGTCGGGGAAGGGCTAAAAGCAGCGCGAGCTCCCGGGGTGGCCACCCTAGTCCTTCTCGATCGCTGTCCCACACATTTCCCCCCTTTTTGCGAGGGCGTGGGGCTGGGGGGAGATTGTCCTCTGTTCGAGCCTCCCCCCGTGAGGGGGTTAGACACCTTTGTTTCTCTTTCTCTCGTGCGTTTTTCCTCCTTTTGCCCCTTGGCCTTACATTTGTTGTGGGGGGGTTGCCCCTATTCAGTTTTGTGGCCGATTTTTCGGTAGTACGTGGAAACGACTCTCGGCAACGGATATCTCGGCTCTTGTTACGATGAAGAACGTAGCGAAATGCGATACTTAGTGTGAATTGCAGAATCCCGTGAATCATCGAGTTTTTGAACGCAATTTGCGCCCGAGGCCTCGGTCGAGGGCACGTCTGTCTGGGCGTCGC
>CM062813.1:807175609-807180609 GCA_031772625.1 Pinus tabuliformis | reverse complement strand
ACATCATCGACGCGAGACAGAGGAGAAATGATTTGTGTGAGATAGCAGATGAGGTTGTATTATTACAGAAGTCAACTTCTCTTGAACATATCGGCGGCACTGTGGCGGGCTTGGCAGTATTTGACATCAAATGAGTAAGGGTCATGGTGACAGGGCAATAAGTAGATGAGAGGTCAAAATAGGATAACCCAAACCCACGGAGGCTAATGTGAAAGGAGATGAGATATCCCCACCCAGACACGAATGCAGGCTAGTGCCATGTTCAAGAGCGACATACTGCCGACACGACAATTATTACAGTTCCCTTTTCCCCACCATTTCTGGCAGGTACCCCGATTATTTTTGGGTGACAAGCTTGACGGGGATAGCATATGCTTGAAGAGTGTCATTTCGACGATGTCCGATGTCATCAAGTGTTTAACGAGCCTGACAAAGGAAAAACTCGGCGTCTTTTCTTGTTTAGAGAGCCTGAAAAGACAGCAGAAAAGAAGACTCCAGGGGGGTCCTTTTTCGTACAATTGTGTCTCTCGAGCCCGAAAAAGTATAAAACAATGCTCGAAAGAACCGCCCGACCATTACGATCGAGGAGTACTTTTCATAAGTAGTGACTTCGACCCGAAAAAGTAGAAAAGCAGTCAGAAGTACGTCGTTTTGGAACCAATAACGAGTGCGAAACGACAAACACCCGGCAATCTTTTTAAGTTAAACGGTCGAAAAAAGAGCTGAAAGCAGACCTCCATTTTTATTCTCTTTAACGAGTCAAAAGGGAAAAATACTCGGCAATCTTTTCATATTTTACGAGTCAGAAAAGAGCTTAAAGGCAACTCGTCCTAGAGGAACGAGTGGTATAAAGGGTAGCAACTGGTTCCGGTAATGGTGGAACTGCTCAAAACATGTAATGGTCAAGAGGCTGGCTAATAAAACCACTCATCGCTACGGTTCCTCAGGAAAGGAAAAACAACCAAGTGAGAGCATATGATCGGCCAAGGAGATGGTAGCAATGGAATGAAACAACCAAGGCTTATCTAACAGAATTCAGCGGATAAAAATGGCAATCACAAGATGTAAATCGGGTATGGGTTCATTTTTACACAAGCTTGAACCATGGAGAACTCTGCTTGGATTATGTTTCATGTTTACACAAGCTTGAAACGAAAAACTATGCTTGTTATAAGTTTGCATGCCCCCAGCATAATAATGAAAATCGAGGTACATGCCCCCCAAGCTTCATTGCATTCAACAAAGTGGATGGAATGAAGGTTCACTTTCGAGATCTAGGAAAGACTCGACTTGTATTTTACGAGATCTTAATCAAAGACTCGATCTGGACAGGGGAGGGGTTTCATTTTTTAATGAGGTTGACACAGTAAAAGAACTATCCTCATAACCCTTGTTTCATTTTTTAACGAGCTTGACACAAGATCAGGAACTATGCTCGACCACCTTGTTTCGTTTTTTAACGAGGTCGCCACAAGATCAAAACTATCCTCGGACTAAGCCTAGTTTCATTTTTTAAGGAGCTTGACACCGGAAAGGAACTATGCTCTGACCAGACTTCATCATAATGAACAGGAAGTGGAGGCCCCCAAGAAAGTGGCTCCGGAGGAAAGGCCGACATCTTGGAAATCAGGACCTAATGCCCGCAGGACACTATGCACGATGGTGTCATCACTGGGTACGGGCATGGGGTAGGTGGCCACATAGTTGATTTGCGGCGAAGCAGATGCAACTTGTGGATGAAAGCCAGGAGGGAAGGACAAGTGCGCCGGAGGGGCTTGTGGACGAACGAACGATAATTGATTAAACGTCACGATTCTTCCATCGTGTGGAAAACAAACCACACGGAAAAGTGAAGAAACAAGGGCTCCCATGGCATACACATAATCACGACCAAGGAGAAGACTGAAGTCTAAAGAACCTTGGGTAACTGAGATGTCTATATAGACAGTTTTGCCCCCCAAAGTAATAGGAAACTTTGGAAGGATCCCTAATGGCTGACTCGTTCCTCCGTCAAACGCGGTGAGATGCGGTGCGATAGGTACAAGCGATGGGGAACCCAAAGCTCGCCAAGTAGTAACGGGCATAAGACTAACCGATGCTCCTTCGTCTAACACAGTGCCAGGCAGCACCTTATTGCAAGCATAGGCGGTGACCCAGAAAGGCACGTGGGATGGAAGGGGAGGGGTAGTCAAACGACTCCAATCAAAGGAAATGACCGAACTACTTGGTGGGGGAACCATATGGTTGCCCCCCTGCTCGGAAAGAACCGAATCTAAATTCTCCAGAGAGGTTTCAGGAGAACCTTTATCAAGCTCAGGAGAATCTGAGGAGACGAGAAGAACATGAGAATTTTGCTCTTCCCAAACAGAGTGGTCGACAGGAGGTGAACTCCAGTCGACACTCTTTCCGACCAATGGTTCGTCTGGAACAGGCTGGACACAGCCAGGTTCGGGAAGAGGGGCCTGGACAAGAGAAGAATGTGAACCAATCTCATTGCCGGGAGGCGAATGCTCTGCAGCTGCAGAAAGATGTTGATATCCAACGGGGAGTTGGGGTGAAGGAGCTGGGAGACTTTCCAAAACAGTGGAGGCTTTATCCATGAGTGGACAAAGGTGAAGGGGATGTTTGCCTTCACAAAGTCGACAGGGGATTCGAAGCTTCCCTTTCTCCTTACCATTCCCAACTGATGGGGTAGCATCGCCATGATCATCAGTGGACGAAGAAGGGCGGGCCAGATCGTGAGACCATACTTCTAATACCCTGGGAATGCCAGGACAATCACGAAGCAGATGGTCCTCCCTGCATAATCGACAAGGAAACTTAACCTTCCGCAGAGGAGCAGAAGGTGACCCGATTTCAGGTGTACTGGAGTGGATAGCTAGACTTGAGAGGGGGACTGTGTGTGTAGGCTCTCCCTGAGGGGACTTCTTCTTCTTGGTCTTCCTCTTCTTCTTCTTAGCCACCTGGTTACTCTCATTGAGAATTTCACCAGGCGAAGTACAAGAGGATGACGTAGAAGTAGGCGTCGAAGGGGAGAGATCCACCTTAGGATCAACATGAGGTTGTTCAGGTGGAGGGACTGATGGACTAACAGCCGATACGGTAGGGACCAAAGAGGTTGAAAACAACCACACAGGCAACCCGACAGTTAACCCTGGTAGGGACAACGTCGCCATATACGGAGCACCAACATTCCCAAGAGGAGGGAATTGTCCTGGATTCCCATCAGAGGGGGAACCTGGGTTAGTGAATCCCGGAAAAGTTGCCATAGCAAACGAACACGAAACCTACTCAAGCTAGCGCACACAAGACCTAACAGGAAATGTTATCGTGGCCAAATTAATTTTAAGACACAAGAACCAAACTTGACCTTTTCATATTTCAGGAGTCGAGAAAAGGACGAAAAGATGACTCCAGTCTCCTTCGAATGTTTTATGAGCACGAAGTGACAAGACGCTCACAGGCACCTTTTCGTTTAGGGAGTCCGAAAAGGATCAAAAGTGACTGCTCTGGAATTCTAGGTAGAGGGTGTGCCAAACTCTTCGCAAAACCACAGAATACTTTTTAGGGTACGGGTGGTCAATCTTCGTGAATGCTGTGTTCACTGCATTGCGAATCGTAGGGCGGCCGACTCGGCTTCCTATGGATAAAGGATAAAAGCCTAGTGGGGTCTCCCTATATACGCGACGGTACGTGGGAGCGCAGTCCGTGTTAGACCACTATCGAGTCACAGAAGGAGGAATCACCCAACCTAATGTGAAACAACAGTGACTATGTTTAAAGACGCCGGAACACGTCTCTAACCTAGACCTCTAGATATTTGCGTTTAGTTCCAATGCGTTTTTAGATTCATTTGGTTCATTTTATAGTTGATCTTGAGATTAAGTTTCGATTTCAAGCTCTATCGTATGTTCGCTCACAATTACCTAGATGCAATCTATATGCCAAAGAATTCCGTTTTATTCGATGAATTCTAGCTACGAGAGGGCAAGAAATTTTCTATCAAACAAAACAAGTACAAGCAAACAAGCAACTTAATGCAACTAAAGGGAGGAAAGGAAACTTTTCTTTTGAAGATGCAAATCAATGAAATGTTCTTTTCCTTTTCAATTTTCAAAAGCAAAGCTACCAGTTTGATTTTCTTTCAGTGACACAAAGCATCTAAAATAATTTGGAGGAACCGGAACACCAAGTAAACTACTTAATGAAAGCACACAAAGTTCCCAAAACATTCAACCAAAGCTTCCAAATCAAAGGAAAACAAAGGTCTGCACGAGCTATGTAATCTAAGCTCTGTAAGACAAGCAAGGATTGCAAGCAAGGAGGAAGCGAAAAGAAACCACTTGGAAACACAATCCAAAGCACTCCAACAATCACTGAACAAGTGCGTGAACAGATCTGAACTTGGCTGGTCGAACAAACAAACAAGCTCCCTACGGTAGGCTTGACACACACGCGACCTCTAGATGTCCTAGAGTTAGAGCGCGAAATCAATAGAAAAAGGCAAACACCCGAAGGACGAAAGTCACAACCAGTCAACTAGAGACACAACACAATCCAGCAATCGCAAAAGTGATGGTGGGAACACGAACCAAGCAGCGAAAGCAAAGAGGGAAGGTATTTGCAAACTCAAAACCGAGCAAAACGAAACCCTATGAGGCTAAGCTTCGTAATCAAACAGTTCAAAGTTCAGACAGTGAAAAACAAGTCATTAGACAGGTGGAGAGAAGAAGGGAAAGTCACAGCAAGAGGTTCAGGAGGCCGATTTGGTCAAGAATGAGTTTTTCAGGCTCAGCGCGGGTAGCCTTCAGCAACTCGGCGCTGACAGGGGGAGACCTTCAGCAACTTTGCGACATCAGTGCGGAAGGACAGGGAAAAAGCGTGCTGTCTCAAAAAAACGAGGTCAGCGCGGATATAAAGCACACAGACGCGATGACCGAAATCACAAAGAAGAGGGGGCGCGATGTCAGCGCGGAAGGACACGAATAAAGCGTGTTGCC
>CM062813.1:807153109-807170609 GCA_031772625.1 Pinus tabuliformis | reverse complement strand
GCCCCTCCTGAGAAGGTTACCGACGTCAGAACATTTGGTTGTACTCTTCTCTATTCTGATTAATAATAGATGACTGTTATTATTGTTCCATTCTCGTTTGTACTTGCAATGGTTAAATGTGAATTACATCTTTTCTGACTGATGTATGGTTGCTTTTACTAGATTTCACGCTTGTGTTTGTTTCCTCTTCGTGTGTGCAGGTATCTATTCGCGGAGATCGCGGAGGATCGTGACCAGCCAAAGCGAAGGAGCGAAGGCAACATCTCTTCGTCAAACGACAAGCGCAGGAATCCAAGTAGGTGCTCTTTACCTCTTGTTTAATTGTAATTAGGAACATGCGTGGCAGCATTGTGTGATTGTTGCTAGACCCTTGCTGGGCTAGTAGGGATCGCCTCTATCCGTAGAGGGGATTTACCTCTCCAACAATTTGGCGACTCCGCTGGGGATCAGCCTTTTTGTCTCTTGAGTCCACTTTTGTGTTTGGCTTTGATTGACCTCTTTTCGAGTTTTTGGGATTGTCTTTTTGCTTATGAACTTTCTGGGCGTTTCTGGGAAGCATTTTTATTATTGAAAAGCTCCTGCCTTTGGTTTGGGAAGTTTTTATTTTGGCTTTCCTTGTTTTTTGCTCTCAGCGCGTTTTATTTCGGAACAGTCGCGCTGACATCGCGACCCTGTTCTTTGGTTTTCTCTTCATCGCGCCTGTACGTCTAACAGCCGCGCTGACCTCGTTTTCAAGGGCAGCGCGCTTTATTCGTGTCCTTCCGCGCTGACATCGCGCCCCCTCTTCTTTGTGATTTCGGTCATCGCATCTGTGTGCTTTATATCCGCGCTGACCTCGTTTTTGAGACAGCGCGCTTTTTCCCTGTCCTTCTGCGCTGACGTCGCAAAGTTGCTGAAGGTCTCCCCCTGTCAGCGCCGAGTTGCTGAAGGCTACCCGCGCTGAGCCTGAAAAACTCATTCTTGACCAAATCGGCCTCCTAAACCTCTTGCTGTGACTTTCCCTTCTTCTCTCCACCTGTCTAATGACTTGTTTTTCACTATCTGAACTTTGAACTGTTTGATTACGAAGCTTAGCCTCATAGGGTTTCGTTTTGCTCGGTTTTTGAGTTTGCAAATACCTTCCCTCTTTGCTTTCGCTGCTTGGTTCGTGTTCCCACCATCACTTTTGCAATTGCTGGATTGTGTTGTGTCTCTAATTGACTGGTTGTGACTTTCGTCCTTCTGGTGTTTGCCTTTTTCTATTGATTTCGCGCTCTAACTCTAGGACATCTAGAGGTCGCGTGTGTGTCAAGCCTACCGTAGGGAGTTTGCTTGTTTGTTCGACCAGCCAAGTTCAGATCTGTTCATGCACTTGTTCAGTGATTTTTGGAGTGCTTTGGATCGTGTTTCCAAGTGGTTTCTTTTCGCTTCCTCCTTGCTTGCAATCCTTGCTTGTTTTGCAGAGCTTAGATCACATAGCTCGTGCATTACTTTGTTTCTTTTGATTTGGAAACTTTGGTTGAGTGTTTCGGGAACTTTGTGTGCTCTCATTAAGTAGTTTACTTGGTGTTCCGGTTCCTCCAAATTATTTTAGATGCTTTGTGTCACTGAAAGAAAATCAAACTGGTAGCTTTGCTTTTGAAAATTGAAAAGGAAAAGAATGTTTCATTGATTTGAATTTTCAAAAGAAAAAGTTTCCTTTCCTCGCTTTTAGTTGCATTACGCTGTTTGATTGATTGTGTTCGTTTTGTTTGATTGAAATCTCTTTACCTTTCCGTAGCTAGAATTCATCGAATAAAACGGAATTCTTTGGCATATAGATTGCATCTAGGTAATTGTGAGCGAACATACGATAGAGCTTGAAATCGAAACTTAATCTCAAGATCAACTATAAAATGAACCAAATGAATCTAAAAACGCATTGGAACTAAACGCAAATATCTAGAGGTCTAGGTTAGAGACGTGTTCCGGCGTCTTTAAACATAGTCACTGTTGTTTCACATTAGGTTGGGTGATTCCTCCTTCTGTGACTCGATAGTGGTCTAACACGGACTGCGCTCCCACGTACCATCGCGTATATAGGGAGACCCCACTAGGCTTTTATCCTTTATCCATAGGAAGCCGAGTCGGCCGCCCTACGATTCGCAATGCAGTGAACACAGCATTCACGAAGATTGACCACCCGTACCCTAAAAAGTATTCTGTGGTTTTGCGAAGAGTTTGGCACACCCTCTACCTAGAATTCCAAAGCAGTCACTTTTGATCCTTTTCGGACTCCCTAAACGAAAAGGTGCCTGTGAGCGTCTTGTCACTTCGTGCTCATAAAACATTCGAAGGAGACTGGAGTCATCTTTTCGTCCTTTTCTCGACTCCTGAAATATGAAAAGGTCAAGTTTGGTTCCTGTGTCTTAAAAGTTTATTCGGTGACGATAACATCACCTGGTTAGATCTTGTGTGCGTTAGCTTGAGTAGGTTTCGTTTTCGTTTGCTATGGCAACTTTTACAGGATTCACTAACCCAGGTTCCCCCTCTGATGGGAACCCAGGACAATTCCCTCCTCTTGGGAATGTTGGTGCTTCGTATATGGCGACGTTGTCCCTACCAGGGTTAACTGTCGGGTTGCCTGTGTGGTTGTTTTCAACCTCTTTGGTCTCTACCGTATCAGCTGTTAGTCCATCAGTCCCTCCACCTGAACAACATCATGTTGATACAAAGGTGGATCTCTCCCCTTCGACACCTACTTCTACGTCCTCCTCTTGTACTTCGCCTGGTGAAATTCTCGATGTGAGTAACCAGGTGGCTAAGAAGAAGAAGAGGAAGACCAAGAAGAAGAAGTCCCCTAAGGGAGAGCCTACGCACACAGTCCCCCTCTCAAGTCCAGCTGTCCACTCCAGTACACCTGAAGTCGGGTCACCTTCTGCTCCTACGTGGAAGGTTAAGTTTCCTTGTCGATTATGCAGGGAGGACCATCTGCTTCGTGATTGTCCTGGCATTCCCAGGGTATTAGAAGTTTGGTCCCACGATCTGGCCCGCCCTTCATCGTCCACTAATGATCATGGCGATGTTACCTCATCAGTTGGGAATGGTAAGGAGAAAGGGAAGTTTCGAATCCCCTGTCGACTTTGTGAAGGAAAACATCCCCTTCACCTTTGTCCCCTCATGGATAAAGCCTCTGCTGTGTTGGAAAGTCTTGCTGCTCCTCCGAATCCATTTCCCGCCGATTATATACGTCTTTCTACAACTGTAGATCGCGCCCTTGTTGACAAAGAGATCGCTTCAGATTCCTCTCTTGTCCAGGCTCCTCTTCCCGAACCTGGCTGTCCCCAGCCTGTTCCAGACCCGCCGTTGGTCGGAAAGAGTGTTGGTTCGAGTTCCCCCCCTCTCGAGCACTCTATTTCGGAAGAGCAAAATTCTCATGTTCTTCTCGTCTCGGCAAATCCTCCGGACCCTGATAATGGTGTTCCCACCCCAACCTCTCTCGAGGATTCAGAGTCGGTTCTTTCCGAGAAGGGGGGCAACCATATGGTTCCCCCACCAAGTAGTTCAGTCATTTCCTTTGATTGGAGTCGTTTGACTACCCCTCCCCTTCCATCCCACGTGCCTTTCTGGGTCACCGCCTATGCTTGCAATAAGGCGCTGCCCGGCACTGTGTTAGACGAAGGAGCATCGGTTAGTCTCATGCCCGTTACTACTTGGCGAGCTTTGGGTTCCCCATCGCTTGTACCTGTCGCACCGCATCTCACCGCGTTTGATGGAGGAACGAGTCAGCCATTAGGGATCCTCCCGAAGTTTCCTATTACTTTGGGAGGCAAGACCGTCTATATAGACGTCTCGGTTACCCAAGGTTCTTTAGACTTCAGTCTTCTCCTTGGTCGTGATTATGTGTATGCCATGGGAGCCCTTGTTTCTTCACTTTTCCGTGTGGTTTGTTTTCCACATGATGGAAGAATCGTGATGTTCGATCAATTATCGTTCGTTCTTCCACAAGCCCCTCCGGCGCACTCATCCTTCCCTCCTGGCTTTCATCCACAAGTTGCATCTGCCTCGCCGCAAATCAACTACGTGGCCACCTCCCCCGTGCCTATATCTAGCAATGTCGCCGTCGTGCATAGTGTCCTGGGGGCATTGGGTCCTGACTTCCGAGATATTGACCTCCCACCGGGAGCGCCACTCTTGGAAGCCCCAACTTCCTGTTCATTATGATGAAGTTCGGGTGGAGCATAGTTCCTTTCCGGTGTCAAGCTCCTTAAAAAATGAAACTAGGCTTGGTTGGAGCATAGTTCCTTTCCGGTGTCAAGCTCCTTAAAAAAATGAAACCAGGTCTGGTGGAGCATAGTTCCTTTCCGGTGTCAAGCTCCTTAAAAAATGAAACCAGGTCTGGTGGAGCATAGTTCCTTTCCGGTGTCAAGCTCCTTAAAAAATGAAACCAGGTCTGGTTGGAGCATAGTTCACTTTCCTATGTCAAGCTCCCTAAAAAATGAAATTAGGTCTGGTCGGAGCATAGTTCACTTTCCTATGTCAAGCTCCCTAAAAAATGAAATTAGGTCTGGTTGGAGCACAGTTCTTTTCCTATGTCAAGCTCCTTAAAAAATGAAACTGGGTCTGGTCGGAGCATAGTTCGCTTTCCTGTGTCAAGCTCCTTAAAAAATGCAACTAGGTGTTCGAGCATAGATCCTGATCTTGTGTCAAGCTCGTTAAAAAATGAAACACGGGTTATGAGGATAGTTCTTTTACTGTGTCAACCTCATTAAAAAATGAAACACCTCCCTTTCCAGACCGAGTCTTTTGATTAAGATCTCGTAAAATACAAGTCGAGTCTTTCATCGATCTCGAGAGTGAACCTTCATTCCATCCACTTTGTCAAATGCAATGAAGCTTGGGGGGCATGTACCTCGATTTGCATTATTATGCTGGGGGCATGCGAACTTATAACAAGCATAGTTTTTCGTTTCAAGCTTGTGTAAACATGAAACCGAATCCAAGCAAAGTTCTCCATGGTTCAAGCTTGTGTAAAAATGAACCCATACCCGATTTACATCTCGTGATTGCCATTTTTATCCGCTGAATTCTACTAGATGAGCCTTGGTTGTTTTCATTCCATCGCCACCATCTCTTTGGCCGATCATATGCTCTCACTTGGTTGTTTACCCTTTCCTGAGGAACCGCAGCGATGAGTGGTTTTATTAGCCAGCCTCTTGACCATTACATGTTTTGAGCAGTTCCACCATTGCCGGAACCAGTTGCTCCCTTTTATACCACTCGTTCCTCTAGGACAAGTCGCCTTTAAGCTCTTTTCTGACTCGTAAAATATGAAAAGATTGCCGAGTATTTTTCCCTTTTTGACTCGTTAAAGAGAATAAAAATGGAGGTCTGCTTTCAGCTCTTTTTTGACCGTTTAAAGATGAAAAGATTGCCGAGCCTCCTTTCAGCTCATTAAAGGGAATGAGAGGCGGTCATTTTCAGCTCTTTTTCCGACCGTATAACTTAAAAAAATTGCCGGGTGTTTGTCGTTTCGCACTCGTTATTGGTTCTAAAACGACGTGTTTTCGACCGCTTTTTTTACTTTTTCGGGTCAAGGACACTATTTACGAAAAGTACTCCTCGATCGTAATGGTCGGGCGGTTCTTTCGAGCATTGTTTTATACTTTTTCGGGCTCGAGAGACACAACTGTACGAAAAAGGACCCCCCTAGAGTCTTCTTTTCTGCTGTCTTTTCAGGCTCTCTAAACAAGAAAAGACGCCGAGTTTTTCCTTTGTCAGGCTCGTTAAACACTTGATGACATCGGGCGTTGTCGAAATGACACTCTTCGAGCATATGCTATCCCCGTCAAGCTTGTCATCCAAAAATAACCGGGGTACCTGCCAGAAATGGTGGGGAAAATGGAACTGTAATCATAGTCGTGTCGGCAGTATGTCGCTCTTGAACATGGCACTCTTCTGCTTCGTGTCTGGGTGGGACCATCTCATCTTGTTTTTCACTGGCCTCCGTGGGTTTGGGTTATCTTATTCGACCTCTCATCTGCCCATTGCCATTATTACTATACCCTCTGCTCATTTGATGTCAAATACTGCCAAACCCGCTACAGTGCCGCCGATATGTTCAAGAGAAGTTGACCTCTGCAATAATACAACCTCATCTGCTATCTCACACAAATCATTTTTCCTCTGTCTCGTGTCGATGATGTGGGAATCATTATGGCCCACCTTCGATCAAGGTCACTTCCTGTCGACTTCAGCTCATTATCCAGGAAGGTGACTTAGAGACTCCCTTCAGGTGCCTTAGAGCCTGCATGCCCTAATGGCAGGTTCTTCGTGTTCGACGTGAGGTTTACATCATTGGCCTCCGATCGAATGATTCCGTGGGTGTTCGACACCAGCTCATTGATTCACATGCCGCGGATTGTACCTATAGTACCTTGAGGGCCATTGTCATTATTGGTGGTTCCTCTCGTGTCTGTTAACAGTTTTCATCATTGACTGGTAATCAGACGATGTTCATGCATGTTCGACTTCAACCCATGTATTCACATGCTTGAACTTGTACTCTGTTCGGATCGGGACGGAGCGCAAGACCCTGGATCCCTGTCTGTTTATGGTCCAGGTTACGATTTTGTGGATGATCATTACATGACTCATTGATGGATGGCTGCGCCCATACCTGAGTCTTCATGGATGGCTGCGACCATACCTTATCATTATTATGGTCTCTTTAGCTGGGTGGCTGCGTCCATTCCACAGACCTTTTCGCATGTCTTTTGGATGGCTACGCCCATGCCTCAACTGCATGTACTTGATTATCAGAGATATTTCGGTCCTTCCTGGTGATGTTCCAGTTCGGCGTGTGTTGTCAAGCATTTCACCCCTCCCACTCTCTCGGTCTTCATGCTTTAGGGGGCATCTGTTACACAGCAATTTGTCACTGCCTTCCTGTCAGTCACCCTGCTGTGCCAATCACTAAGCTTCATGCCTTCTGAACTGGCCCAAAAAACCCATTTTCCTAAAGTTTTGTTCATCAGCGCGTCTGTTTGAAAAATACCCGCGATGACTGGCGCTCCATAGTGTATCCCGCGCGCTGCCAGCTCGGAAGGACATCACTTTTCCGCGCTGGTCGCCAGCGCGCCTTTCCCGTGTTCTTCCGCGCTGACATGACTGTCCTAGTTATGTGGATGCGGCGACATCGCGTCAGTTGCCTCATAATCCACGCTGATCCAGTTTGGGCGAATTTGTTCAAACAGCCAGCCTTCCAGATCACTCCAGGCTTGGTTGTTAGCTTTGTGAATGTCGACTCCCTTCTATGGCATGTATGTTCGACCCTTTGCAACCGTTTCCCTCAAAGATAAGCTCATCCTTCCACCCTTTTAGGAGACTCCTTCTCCTATATAAACTCTCACCATTACCATGGGCAGCTAGTTTTTGGATAGTTAGACATAGCTTGGATTGTATAGAGCATATAGTGCTCAGATTGCTGCTACTATAGGTATTTGGTGTGCTAGGTGTGGAAGTGATTGATTGCTTAGGGAAGGTTGTTTGGTGTTGCTTGTGTGAGAGAGAGAGTTGTTTGTATTGGGAGAATCATCCTCAAAGGTGAATGCTTGAGATACATGCTGACTGGCCCCTCCTGAGAAGGTTACCGACGTCAGAACATTTGGTTGTACTCTTCTCTATTCTGATTAATAATAGATGACTGTTATTATTGTTCCATTCTCGTTTGTACTTGCAATGGTTAAATGTGAATTACATCTTTTCTGACTGATGTATGGTTGCTTTTACTAGATTTCACGCTTGTGTTTGTTTCCTCTTCGTGTGTGCAGGTATCTATTCGCGGAGATCGCGGAGGATCGTGACCAGCCAAAGCGAAGGAGCGAAGGCAACATCTCTTCGTCAAACGACAAGCGCAGGAATCCAAGTAGGTGCTCTTTACCTCTTGTTTAATTGTAATTAGGAACATGCGTGGCAGCATTGTGTGATTGTTGCTAGACCCTTGCTGGGCTAGTAGGGATCGCCTCTATCCGTAGAGGGGATTTACCTCTCCAACAATGGGCAAGCCACCGACAGAAGGCACGCGAGCGACCCTTGTTGCTTGCCCGGATGAAAGAGGTGACCATGTGCGGACGAGTCAGGATACGGGCAGGTGTGCGACGTGCGGCGACGGGTGCAATCGGCGAGGTGTTGGAGCCGACCCATGGGTGCGACGGTGCACACGAAGGGACGCGGTGGTTCGTTGGAATGGGGCCTGTCGAGGTTATGTGGTAGGTCAGCTGGGCATGCATGTTGATGGAGCCGACCCTTGTTATCCTCGAGAGACACGGCCCTTGGGCGAAAGGATGCATATAAGTAAGGAGGATGGCGTTCGACGAAGGGACATCAAACTCAGACTTCCACATCGCAGAACAAGTGCGAAGGAAGGAGTTGGGCGAAAACGAAAGGAAGAGAAGGACGCGGGTAAGAGGGCCGCACCAGCGGGCGGATTACAAAGGGCGGGTCGGGCTTGGTAGCGCGGACAGGCAGAGCGGGGCGGGTTACCGTCCGGGCAGGCAGGCCGCACTACATGCGGGCCATGCGCCCTCACTATGGACCGCACCGACGGGCAGAGTTTGGGCACCGCGGAAGGGAAATTCGGGCGGATAGGTTCGCAGTTCAGGTGTGGAGTTGAGTCGTGCAGGCCGCGAGCCAGTGCAGCACGACCACACGACACGACAGGTTGAAAGAATAATTGAAGAAGATAAATTCATGGTAAGTTATTTTCGCTGCATCGTTAAGAACACTTACTGGAAAATTGATCGAGTGTTGAAGTAGGCACAGACCGTGTACTCAAGTATTGGTAAAAGGAAAAAGTACGGCGGTGCCGCACCCACTTATGCGTGGTTGAAATACTACCACTAGGATAGGAGCGTGACATGGGGTCTCCCGGTCCCTCCTCGACAAAGGTCGCCAAATTGCGGGGTACCCGGGGATTCCATGTCCCGCCTTGTCGAAAGCATGTCGAGTGCGGGAAATTTTGGGTTTCCATGTCTCGTCGCGATGGAAATCACCCCAGGTGCAGTAAACTTGGTGTACATCGAGCCTGCAACCTCACATCAAGAAAAAGGCTCGGTTGGTCAAGAGAATGAAGGTTTCTTCATTGGTAAAGGACCTCGCTAAGGATCAAAGGTTGGAGTCTCTTCTAGAGCTAGTCCACCATGGACTATCAAAAGTTGAAAGAAGGACAGAGTGGCGGGGAACGAAGCGCCGAAGAAACAAAGTGCAGAGAGGAGGAAGGACTCGACTAGTGCTTGGGGGATATTATTGTCAAGGGTCTAGGGCTTCGCAATGACCAATAAGAAGCTTCAATGAGGGAAATTTACGAAAGGGTTTTCCTCTCTGAGAGAGAGAGAGAGAGCTTTTTCCCTGGCAGAGAGCCAACATCTTGTGTTCTTGTTCTTATGTTTTTGGCACCAGTTTGATGAAAGTAAACACACATGCATTAATAAGAAGAGAAGAAGATTAAGATAACACGATAAATTGCAAAGGAGCTTCACAAATTGTTATAAGTCTAGAAGAATCCCGCTATACCCCATTGCCCCAGATTCTTCAACGCGGTATCGGAGCTAAGGTGACACATCAAGGAAAGGGAATCTCAAGAACATCCGCAAGGTTGAAGCGTCAAGCCAAGAAGTCTCAATCACATCAAGGACAAGGTCTACCATCTATCATTCCTCATGGAAGACTACAAAGCAAGAAGAAACGCCTTGTATAAAGGCACCTACAAGAAGAACAAATCAAAGAGGGACCTACATCAAGCTACACCATCTTGAAGAATGAAAGGCACTACGAGTCAAGTCATCAAGCAAGTCCATTTGAAGAAAGCAACTTGAACAACATCAAGATCTAAGGAAGGCAAGCCATCAAGTCTTCAAGAAGAAAGCAAGTTCACTACATCTCAAACTCTATCAAGTAAGTATATGTCCCCTTCTGAGTATACCTCAGTGTCTTTTTGCAAGGAAAGTAACAAATTGGTTGGGGCCACTACATGTCCAAAGTCGAACGGTTTGGATGCCAAGAGTATGGACGCTACAAAAGGGATTTTCCTAAACTTAAGAAGGACAACAACAACAAGAGAAAAAGGGAAGAAGCTCATGTAACTCAAGAAGTGAAAGAAGACGACAAGAAGCAAAAGAAGGAAGATCCTCCTAGGACTAAGTCAACCTCCTTGCTTAAAGTCTTCTTTCAAAGGGGGTAGAGGTCTCATTGGGGGTCCCATTTATGGGATTCAAGAGAGGATGATATACAGGCGAGAGCAGATGAAGCAAGAAAGGCTACACCAATCGAGGAGAAGTATCAAATAAAGCCGCGATGATAAAAGCATAATCAAGGTGAGGTATGTATGCATCAAAGTTTAAGTCATGTCGCCATATATATTGATTGGGTCATGGGAAAAGTTCTAGAATCACGATCAAGAATAAAAGGATCTCTTTCGCCAATGACATGCTCGGAGGCATGTGCTACAGTGGAGTAAAGGTCAACATGAAGAAGTGCTCCCATAAGGAGTATAAGGTGGTTGACCAATCAATCCAATAAGAAGCAAATGAAGAACATCGCGGTCACAAAGAATAACTATTTGACAAGATTCCTCAACATCTCTCGAAAGAAGGCACGACAACTCTGACAAAGGAAGAAAAAGATAAAGGACCCTTGACACCTACGAAGGCCTTGGAGATAGTAAGGTGCAGATAACCGATTCAACTCTACAAATATGTCATGATGAAGAGCAATATCACGATGAAGACATGAAGGGCCACTAAATCAAAGTACGGGAACAAGCGAGTACAACTAAGCATCCATGTGATAAGTGTTATGAAGGATAGACAAGGTGACAAAGGAGTAGCTAGATGACAAAAAGGCCCTGATATAAATCAAGAAGGCCACTTTCCACGAAGGGAGCAATGACATGACAAACCAGGGGGGAAAGTGATCGATGGCCGGTACCCTGCCAAGAAGAAGTTCAAGAGTAGGCAAGAGGAGCGATATTCTTTGAGGGATGGGAACCCAAGACAAGAATTGTCCTGGAAGGTCATACTCAGGGAACACTTGGGTGGGTATGTACCTTTAGAGACAATGACCAAGGTGTTTATAAGCCATTGGCCTGGCCAACATTGTGCTCTGGTATTATGAGAGATAAAGCTGTTAGTCAAGGCCTTGCTATGAACAATGTTGGCTAATATGATGCTATAACAGATGGGTTGCCAATCCAGTTTATCTTATGTGAATTATTCAAGATTGAAAAATAGCCAAACACCTTGTAATGATTTACGAATACCAGCCTAGTTGAGAGGGGGTGTCGAAGAAAGTGTAACTGGGTTCGGTCTTCATAAATGTACTTTTGATATTTGTATTTATTCAAGAAAATAAATATATATATATATATATATATATATATATATATATATATTTGTCATTGAGTTTCTTGCTCATTGAAATAGGCCTAGCACATGTTAAAGTGTTATAAAGAGTCAAAAGAAAATGTTGAAGATATTAAGGGCATGTTACCCCAGGTATATTTATGTATTAGAGTCAAAGATATTCCTACCCTCGTGCCTTCGTTCGGGTCGTGCGCTCGTTCAAACCCCAAATTTCCTTCGGGCGGGCCAGGTCATCCCGTGCCATGTCGTGTGTGGGGGTGCGCGGGCACATGTGGGCGTGCCGAAAATGCCAAGGCATGACCGCCCATGTGCCTTCTTTGTTCGGGTCATACACCCATGGAAACCCCAAATTTCGTTCGGGCGATTAGGGTCGGCTCGCCCAGTGCGGGTCGGGTCATGCCGTGCCGTGTGTGGGTGCCCCGACACACGTGGCCGTGCAAAAAATTCTAAGTCGTCACCGCCCGTGTGCCTCCTGCACATTCGTGCGGCCCGTTTGCCCGACGCTCCCTTGGGCCTTCGTTCGGGTCGTGCACCCATGGAAACCCCAAATTTCGTTCGGGGCGTGCACACATGGAAACCCCAAATTCTGTTCGGGCGGGTCGTTTGAGGGCGCCCGTGTGAACTCGTTCGGGCGGGTCGTTTGAGGGCGCCCGTGTGAACTCGTTCAAGCGGGTTGTTCGGGTGGGTCATTCGGGCGAGTCATTTGAGGGCGCCCGTGTGAACTCGTTCGGGCGGTCGTTTGAGGGGCCCATGTGAACTCGTTCGGGCGGGTCGTTCGGGTGGGACGTTCGTGCGGGTCGTTTGAGGGCGCCCGTGTGAACTCGTTCGGGCGAGGGCCGTATCAAAAATGCTAAGTTGTGACCCGAGGTTGGCTTTGTGCACGTTCGTGCAGCTCGTTTGCCCGACTCTCCCTTGTTGGTTTGTTTCGGTCGTTCGGGCGCCCATGAAAAATCGTTCGGGCGGGTCGTTTGAGGGCGCCCGTGTGAACTCGTTCGGGGGGGTCGTTCGGGTGGGTTGTTCGGGCGAGGGCCATATCAAAAATGCTAAGTTGTGACCCGAGGCTGGCTTTGTGCACGTTCGTGCAGCTCGTTTGCTCGGCTCTCCCTTATCGGTTCGTTTCTGTCGTTCGGGCGACCATGAAAATTCGTTCGGGCGGGTCGTTTGAGGGCGCCCGTGTGAACTCGTTCGGGCGGGTCGTTCGGTGGGTCGTTCGGGCGGGTCTTTCGGGCGGGTTGTTTGAGGGCGCCCGTGTGAACTCGTTCGGGTGGGTTGTTCGGGTGGGTCGTTCGGGCGAGTCGTTTGAGGGCGCTTGTGTGAACTCGTTCGGGCGGGTCGTTCGGGTGGGTCGATCGGGCGGGTCGTTTGAGGGCGCCCGGTGAACTCATTCGGGCGGGTCGTTGGGGCGAGGGCCATATCAAAAATGCTAAGTTGTGACCCGAGGTTGGCTTTGTGCATGTTCGTGCAACTTGTTTGCCTGGCTCTCCCTTGTCGGTTCGTTTCGGTCGTTCGGGCGCCCATGAAAATTCGTTCGGGCGGGTCGTTTGAGGGTGCCCGTGTGAACTCGTTCGGGCGGGTCGTTCCGGTGGGTCGTTCGGCGGGTCGTTTGAGGGCGCCCATGTGAACTCGTTCGGCGGGCGTTCGTTCGAGTGGGTCGTTCGGGCGGGTCATTTGAGGGCGCTCGTGTGAACTCGTTCAGGCGGGTCGTTGGGGCGGGTCGTTTGAGGGCGCCCGTGTGAACTCGTTCGGGCGGGTCATTCGGGTGCGTCGTTCGGGCGGGTCGTTCGGGGGTGCCCGTGTGAACTCGTTCGGGCGGGTCGTTTGAGGGCGCCTGTGTGAACTCGTTCGGGCGGGTCGTTCGGGTGGGTCGTTCGGGTGGGTCGTTCGCGCGGGTCGTTCGGGCGAGGGCCATATCAAAAATGCTAAGTTGTGACCTGAGGTTGGCTTTGTGCACGTTCGTGCAGCTCGTTTGCCCGGCTCTCCCTTGTCGGTTTGTTTCGGTCGTTCGGCCGCCCATGCAAAATTGTTCGGGCAGGCTGTTTGAGGGCGCCCGTGTGAACTCGTTCGGGCGGGTCGTTCGGGTGGGTCGTTCGGGCGGGTCGTTTGAGGGCGCCCGTGTGTACTTGTTCGGGCGGGTCGTTCGAGTGGGTCGTTCGGGCGGGTCGTTCGAGTGGGTTGTTCGGGCGGGTCATTTGAGGGCGCCCGTGTGAACTCGTTCGGGCGAGGGCCGTATCAAAAATGCTAAGTTGTGACCCGAGGTTGGCTTTGTGCACGTTCGTGCAGCTCGTTTGCCTAGCTCTCCCTTGTCGGTTCGTTTCGGTTGTTTGGGCGCCCATGCAAAATCGTTCGGGCGGGTCGTTTGAGGGCGCCCGTGTGAACTCGTTCGGGGCGGGTCGTTCGGGTGGGTCGTTTGAGGGCGCCCGTGTGAACTCGTTCGGGCGGGTCGTTCGGGTGGGTCGTTCGGGCAGGTCGTTTGAGGGCGCCCGTGTGAACTCGTTCGGGTGGGTCATTTGAGGGCGCCCGTGTGAACTCGTTCGGGCGGGTCGTTCGGTGGGTCATTTGAGGGCGCCCGGGTGAACTCATTCGGGCAGGTCGTTCGGGCGAGGGCCGTATCAAAAATGCTAAGTGTGAACCGAGGTTTGGCTTTGTGCACGTTCGTGCAGCTCATTTTCCCGGCTCTCCCTTGTCGGTTCGTTTCTGTCGTTCGGGCGCCCATGAAAATTCGTTCGGCGGGTCGTTTGAGGCGCTCGTGTGAACTCGTTCGGTCGGGTCTCGTTCGGGTGGGTCGTTCGGGCGGGTCGTTTGAGGGCGCCCGTGTCAACTCGTTCGGCTGGGTCGTTCAGGCGGGTCGTTCGGGCGGGTCGTTTGAGGGCGCCCGTGTGAACTCGTTCGGGTGGGTCGTTTGAGGGCGCCCGCGTGAACTCGTTCGGGCGGGTCGTTTGAGGGCGCCCGGGTGAACTCGTTCGGGCGGGTCGTTCGGGCGAGGGCCGTATCAAAAATGCTAAGTTGTGACCCGAGGTTAGCTTTGTGCATGTTCGTGCAGCTCGTTTGCCCGGCTCTCCCTTGTCGGTTCGTTTCGGTCGCTCGGGCGCCCATGAAAATTCGTTCGGGCGGGCCTTTTGAGGGCGCCCGTGTGAACTCGTTCAGGCGGGTCGTTCGGGTGGGTCGTTCGAGGGTGCCCGTGTGAACTCCTTCGGGCGGGTCGTTCGGTGCGTCGTTCGGGCGGGTCATTTGAGGGCGCCCGTGTGAACTCGTTCGGGCGGGTCGTTCGGGTGGGTCGTTCGGGCGGGTCGTTCGGGTGGGTCTTTCGGGCGGGTCGTTTGAGGGCGCCCGTGTGAACTCGTTCGGGCGGGTCGTTCGGGCGAGGAACGTATCAAAACTGCTAAGTTGTGACCCGAGGTTGGCTTTGTGCACGTTCGTGCAGCTCGTTTGCCCGGCTCTCCCTTGTCAGTTCCTTTCAGCCGTTCGGCCGCCCATGCAAAATCGTTCGGGCGGGTCGTTTAAGGGCGCTCGTGTGAACTCGTTCGGGCAGGTCATTCGGGTGGGTCGTTCGGGCAGGTCGTTTGAGGGCGCCCGTGTGTACTCGTTCGGTTGGTCGTTTGGGCGGGTCGTTTGAGGGCGCTCATGTGAACTCGTTCGGGCGGGTCGTTTGGGCGAGGGCCGTATCAAAAATGCTAAGTTGTGACCCGAGGTTGGCTTTGTGCACGTTCGTGTAGCTCGTTTTCCTGGCTCTCCCTTGTCGGTTCATTTCGGTCGTTCAGGCGCCCATGAAAAATCATTCGGGCGGGTCGTTTGAGGGCACCCGTGTGAACTCGTTCGGGCGGGTCGTTTGAGGGTGTCTGTGTGAACTCGTTCGGGCGGGTCGTTTAGGTGGGTAGTTTGGGCGGGTCATTTGAGGCGCCCGTGTGAACTCGTTCGGGCGGGTCATTTGACGGAGCCCGTGTGAGCTCATTCGGGCGGGTCGTTCGGGTGGGTCGTTCGGGCGGGTCGTTTGAGGGCGCCCGTGTGAGCTCGTTCGGGCGGGTCGTTCGGGCGAGGGCCGTATCAAAGATGCTAAGTTGTGACCCGAGGTTGGCTTTGTGAACGTTCCTGCAGCTCGTTTGCCTGGCTCTCCCTTGTCGGTTCGTTTTGGTCATTCGGGCGCCCATGAAAAATCGTTCGTGCGTGTCGTTTGAGGGCGCCCGTGTGAACTCGTTCGGGCGGGTCGTTTGAGGGCGCCCGTGTGAACTCGTTCGGGCGGGTCGTTTGAGGGCGCCCGTGTGAACTCGTTCGGGCGAGGGCTGTATCAAAAATGCTAAGTTGTGACCCGAGGTTGGCTTTGTGCACGTTCGTGCAGCTCGTTTGCCCGGCTCTCCCTTGTCGGTTCGTTTCGGTCGTTCGGGCGGGTCATTTGTGGGCGCCCGTGTGAACTCGTTCGGGGGGGTCGTTCGGGCGGGTCGTTTGAGGGCGCCCGTGTGAACTCGTACGGCGGGTCGTTCGGGCGTGGGCCGTATCAAAAATGCTAAGTTGTGACCCGAGGTTGGCTTTGTGCACGTTCGTGCAGCTCGTTTGCCTGGCTCTCCCTTGTCGGTTCGTTTCGGTCGTTCAGGCGCCCATGCAAAATTGTTCGGGCGGGTCGTTTGAGGGCGCCCGTGTGAACTCGTTCGTGGGGGCGTTCAGGGGAGGGCACGCCCGGGCGAACGAGGCCGTAGGAAAAATGCTAAGTTGTGACCCGAGGTTGGCTTTGTGCACGTTCATGCAGCTCGTTTGCCCGGCTCTCCCTTGTCACTTCGTTTCGGTCGTTCGGGCGCCCATGCAAAATCGTTCAGGCGGGTCGTTTGAGGGCGCCCGTGTGAACTCGTTCGGGCAGGTCGTTCAGGCGAGGGTGCGCCCGGGTGAACGAGCCCGTATCAAAAATGCTAAGTTGTGACCCGAGGTTGGCTTTGTGCACGCTCGAGCAGCTCGTTTGCCCGACTCTCCCCTTGTCGCTTGGTTTGGGTCGTTCGGGCAGGTCGTTTGAGTGGGCCCGCGTGAACTCATTCGGGCGAGGGCGTGCCCGGCGAACGAGCCCGTATAAAAAATGCTAAGTTGTGACCCGAGGTTGGCTTTGTGCACGCTCGTGCAGCTCATTTGCCCGGCTCTCCCTTGTCGCTTCGTTTCGGTCGTTCGGGCAGGTCGTTTGAGGGCGCCCGTGTGAACTCGTTCGGGCGGGTCGTTTGGGCGAGGGCGCGCCCGGGCGAATGAGCCCGTATAAAAAATGCTAAGTTGTGACCCGAGGTTGGCTTTGTGCACGTTCGTGCAGCTCATTTGCCCGGCTCTCCCTTGTCGCTTCGTTTGGGTCGTTCGGGCAGGTCGTTTGAGGGCGCCCGCGTGAACTCGTTCGGGCGGGTCGTTTGGGCGAGGGCGCGCCCGTATAAAAAATGCTAAGTTGTGACCCGAGGTTGGCTTTGTGCACGCTCGAGCAGCTCGTTTGCCCGGCTCTCCCTTGTCGCTTGGTTTGGGTCGTTCGGCAGGTCGTTTGAGGGCGCCCGCGTGAACTCGTTCGGGCAGGTCGTTCGGGCGAGGGCGCTCCCGGCGAACGAGACCGTATCAAAAATGCTAAGTTGTGACCCGAGGTTGGCTTTGTGCATGCTCGAGCAGCTCGTTTGCCCGGCTCTCGCTTGTCGCTTCGTTTCGGTCGTTCAGGCGGTCGTTTGAGGGCACCCGCGTGAACTTGTTCGTGCGGGTCGTTCGGTCGAGGGCGCGCCCGTAACAAAAATGGTAAGTTGTGACCCGAGGTTGGCTTTTTGCACGTTCGTGCAGCTCGTTTGCCCGGGTCTCCCTTGTCACTTTGTTTGGGTCATTCGGGTGGGTCGTTTGAGGGTGCCCGCGTGAACTCGTTTGAGCGAGGGTGCGCCCGGCGAACGATCCCGTATCAAAAATGCTAAGTTGTGACCCGAGGTTGTTTTTGTGCACGTTCATGCAGCTCGTTTTCCCCGGCTCTCCCTTGTCGCTTCGTTTGGGTCGTTAGTGTGGGTCATTTGAGGGCGCCGACGTGAACTTGTTCGGGCGGGTCGTTCGGGCGAGGGCGCACCCGGGCGAACGAGCCCGAATAAAAAATGCTAAGTTGTGACCCGAGTTTGGCTTTGTGCACGTTCGTGCAGCTC